>JBCFXI010000480.1:2876-153665 GCA_038496175.1 Ampulex compressa | reverse complement strand
ACCAGAGCTACGGTATACATATCACATAGAAAAACCAGAGGTGATGGGCGGGATTCGAACCCGGGTCTGCCGCGTGGCAGTCTGAGCCTCTATCCACTACACCACCGTAGCTCTAATATAGATTTTTCTTTTGCCTAATTTGGCACATTAAATTTGTGCGTTTTGTTCGAATGTCTGTTTGTTTTGCATGCATGTTTATTTTGAACGAACGTTAAATCTTGTTGGAATGAACTGAACGAAGTATCATTTCTGGAAAGCAAAAATGTCGAGATTAAAACGCTGACCACCTCTGAGGGTCAGAAACGGAATTGTCTGACAACAATTGTTTCCCTCAGGACATTGCCTACAAAACGGATGGTGTCCAAGATTGCAAACTGCGAATTATCATGGCGATTCACGAAAGTTGTATTTAAAAAACGTATTCTTGCGGAACTGCATGGTTCCCCCAGTCACGTTATTAATTATTCACATTAATTTGACGGAATAAACATTTTTTTGTATCTTCCACAAATCATTCTCTATATAAGTCCGAAAATATGGAATGCAAACATGCGATGTTTTAATGAATTAATATATACCTACCATTGAATTTTAATGTATTAGCTTGTCCTAAAAAGTTTCTTTTGTTTTATAAGGAAATTATAGATACATAGCATTCCTTGTTTTATGTTATTTTACTGAATTATGTAAACGCCTAGAGGAGGGCCGAGGATAAAGTCGGAAATTAGGTTTCGTCTTTATATAAACATCGCCAGATAAAGCGGCTGCGTAGAGATAGTGAAAGATACTTCCGGGGCAGCCTAATAATTGATATAGTTTGAAGAATTAATAATAATTGTGTATTCCGGTAATTAAATGTATATATTATGATTTAAAAAATACGTAGAGGAGTTGTACTACCTAAGGGATCTTTGGTACATCTATTAAGCAATACACATTTTTACTAAAATTGTTGTTTGGAATTATACTGTTATCTTTACGGAAATTCTCTAAATAAATATCCTACGTATAAAATAAAATGAACAGAGTGGTTTGATTAATTCTAGAATACGTTGTAAAGTACCTGCTTTATCCGGTAATAAATATTGTTTTGAAAGTATATAATTTACATACGTTTATATAGAAAGAAATATTATTTATCTGACCCAAAAATTATATAAATTATATTTTATTCAAAATTTAAATCAAACTTTCCAATTAATTAATCAAAATTTAAATCAATAAATTTAAACTTATTTCAAACCTTCCGGCTTCAACAAGTTGGCGCGAAATCAATCTAGATAATGCAAATTGTGTTTTATATTTTATTACTAGAACTTGCAAACATTAATCAGTTACCAAAATATAAGCCGATACGATTTAGATGACCAGTACACATTAGACAACTCTCCCCTGAATATTATTATTGAAAAAATACGTATGTGTCGAAATATCCGCAGTATGAAGATCAATATCATACGTGGGGACCATGTGTAGTTGTATGTTTTCACATTATCCTCTTATCCTGAAAAAAATAGTATATCTGATCAGAAGTATCTAAGCGGATGCATTTTAAGCCAATGCACATCGGCTTATTCTATCGTATACACTCGACTCTTGGAAATCTCTTTCGTCGATCGTTACCGTTATTCCTCCCGACATATTTCTCTGATGTTTAACCACCGAGGAGGTAAACTAGTCCAGCCATAATCGTCGATACTGCGCGCAATAAGAATTAGTTTCGTCTACACGAAATAGCAATTTGTGCATATGAGTATCATCCGTAAATGCTTTTACTCCTTGTCTGCGATATTATCAACGATAATAGCTAATACGCGGTACTTTACGAAACCGACGCGCTCTCTCAGAAAGAAACCCTATCTTTATGGCCAATCAGAATTCGGCCATTGTTTGCGGACGTATCTCCTTGTGGGGGCAATCTAGCAAAGGTACAAAGCGATTTGACTTCTCATTCTGCAAGGACGATAAAGGTCGTCGCGTTAGGGTTGCAAGCGAGGCGGAAACTTCTTCGCGCAATGTACCCTTAGAAATGGTCGGAAGTTATTACGCGCCTTAATATTATCCCTTGGAATATACGGTGAAACGATTTATCGAGAAGATAATTTGTCCGCGGGTACGAAAGCTTGGGTTGCTGTCCTGTGTTTTTCTAATATCTGCATAAATCACGTTACACCTGGGCGAGATAAAATGCATTTTAATGTAGTATATTTTGTATGGCCTGATTTTTTTCTACGCCTTGTCCCCTACTCGATTTCTCACCTACTTATTCCTTAATAATTTTCCTTTAATATTATAATTTAATTAATTTATTATTTCCTTAATTTGTTTATTGGGCCATACAATTATGTTCAAAAGTATTTCATCTTCACAGACGATGTCGATTTTTGTCGACTGAACTCTAACTTCAAAAGACTAGATAAAGAATTGAGTAAATGTGTGCAAAAAGTTGCTCGATATTGACCATACTTTGTGTTTGAAATATATTTTTATATTTAAATATAAACTGACTGCGCAAGACACATATAGGAAGTTCATTTGTTTCCGTATATCTTTGTAATCGTGTCTGTTCTGCTGTATGTTTAATACACAAGAGAAATTAAGGATATCTGCGTATGTAAAAGTACTTCTCGCGATGCTATCTTAACGCTTCGAGGGAATAATCATGCGGTAAAGGTTACGCGGTTTTCCAGTAAGAATCCAACCGCAATACCAGGGTATTTCTCTGTTATCATAACGCGTAACTGCAATAGGGAGTGTGCTAGCGTACTGGATAGAGATACGGGTCGTGGAAGTTCTAGTTTAAATCCCACCCATCACCCCTGAATCTTTCCGCATGGTGTGCATATCGTATATTCTCTGGTTTGAGGTTTATCTTAAGTTCTATCCTGGTATCGTAAGGTTTGATGGCTTACACACTACGTCTTCGGCTCATAATTCTGGTACGAAGATCAATATGCCTGATGTAACGCATTTGTAACCCATTTGTCATTTTACATCACAGCCAACCACAATATACTTCGAAACGATGTATGCAATATTCTTTATATCGTAAATAGGTTTTTCTTTGACTTAGGTACCTGAAATCTGCTTATTTCATCAAACGTTAAACGTATTTCATCTCACAATAAATCATGGTAAACAGAAGTCAAATTTGTTATAATACGAGATATCTGAAGGTCTATTCGCATTTACATCATCAAAGTTTGTAGGTAAAACTATTATAACCCTTGACATAAGGCTGACCAAAGTTTCACGATAAGGCTCGGTGACCGAGAAATCCCATCCCTTCGTATTTTCCATCAAGAACCTTGGCCCTTATCGTCGGCACACAGTTTCTCGAGCTTCACCATTCACTGGATACCCCCGTTGTTTCCAAATACAGAAAAAACTCCTTCCTCTTTCCTTCTTCAATTCATTTTTGCCACCGACTGCCGAGATCATTCGACCTAGAACCCAGTGTCCAAAGTGCATCTTGAATCACCAGACTACGGTACACGTATCACATACCCAGTATAGATATCATACAAACGGAAGAACCTTGTATAAAGCGTAACCTTTGAGACGACAGCATACACCGATCGCGCAACATTCCCGGAACACTCTTTCCTTTTTCCAGCTCCTGCAAAAATTCAACCCCCTCCCCTCGCCCAGTTTGCCTACCACTAAGCTCATGGCGAGCGCAATCTAGCCGGGCCATAAAGCAGCTCCTCGGCCTGCAAGGGCAATAAAACATTATTGTATTAGGGTTGCGAGCGAGGTGTAAACTCTCCCGTTCGAGACGGCCCGCGCGTGGAGAATGGCCAGTAGGATGGATAGGAGCTCGAAGGGCGGCAGAGTACTGAGGGAGGGGAGGGGGTGGGGAAGGCGAGGAGGTTAATGGGCGTACATAACGAGGGCCTACATTATGCAAATAGCCGTGGATGGCCACCAGCCGTCGACTTATATCTTATCACTTTGACTGCCCGGTCATTCATATGAATATCGCACCCTCGGGAGAGTGCATTGAGCTTACGTTAGGGCGGCTTTAAGTGCGAGGCGCGAAGAGGTGTGGGTATGGGGGAGGGGGGAAATGTCGGCTCGTGCTCTTTTCTTTTTTCTCCTTCGCCTTCGCTCTCCCCCGACGCGTTCTTGGAAACGTTACGATGGGCGGCACGTAACGAGGCCTCGCTCGCTCGTGACCCTGGCAGTGCCATGCTTCATCCTGATTTTGGATAGCATAATTGCGCCTCGGTTGGAAGGGCGAGGGGGCAATCGTGGAATCTTTTCTGAGACGGGGGGAGTATTCTATTTTTATTTCTTCTACTTCGACTGATTTTTTTGCAACGATTAGTTGGATCTTTTTGAGCAAAACTTATTGTCTCGTGCTGAGCTTCGGATTGAATCTACGGGGTATACGTCAGGTGGATGATTATCCGTGCGTGATGGAAACGGAAGAATATTTAATCCCATCGGATCATTCATTGAAGGAGTTAAAATGTACTTATACATATTGCTTTATAAAGAATACAAGAGTAATGCTGAAGCATTTCTTAGCATGCGAGGAAATATTTTATTATCCCTCCTCCGACAGGTTCTTTCGAAGGTTATAAATCTCTCCCATATCCATTACCCGATATGCATAAATATCTTATTTTGATGTAAATCATTCCTCGATAAACGAAAATAAAATAATTTTCTATAATTACACTCAGTGAAACGCAGGGTGCTTTAAGCCGCATTAAATACACACGCATAATTCTATTCAAACCTTTTTTATCCGTCGATTCGGCCTGCGTTTTCTCCAAATGTACATTCGATCGTCTTCAAGGGGTGATAAATAAAAAAACTGAGACTCGAAAACCCGACGCGCGATAGTGCGCGCGGTCCGATAGTGTGTTAACACTTCATTTATGCGCGACGTGATCGCGGCCCTTGGAGATTTTACACACGTTACACGCAGATCGCGGTTTGTCACGACACGCCGCCCCGCGGAATTGGCTTTATCGACGCGTAAGATTTTCAGATATAAGAAGGAAGGAGACATGTGGCGGGGCTGCGGGGTTTGAGGTGAGTGGAATTACCGTCGAAACACCGATATTAAGTCTCGTAAAGCCGTGGCCGCTTCGGAGAAGTACTTGGTATCGCGTCCATAGGCGCACGCCTTTCATCTCCCTTCTTGTACTCACGAACGGTAATTTTGAGTTTGCCCAGAGTTGACCGAACCTTTTCGGGAAACGGGGGAAAACGCCCTTTATGCCTCGTCGAGTCCTTTTACGTCCCTAATGCAGATTGATCGCGACGTATCGCTTGTATATTCATGCGCGAACTAACGAACAATTATCCGCGAATCTGCATGTATAATGGCGCAAGCGAGTTTACGTACCGACGATTCGTGGGAAACGATAATACCGAACTTTCGGATGATTGAGACGGCTTCGACTTTGGCTCGCCGACTTTGTGGAGGAGGTTCATGGCGGCGGTCTATATATCGAAAAGGATCGGATTGTATGGTCGTTTTACGTTATATTATATTAGAAAGTGGACAATGAATTTCATATTCATGCATTTTTTTTTTAAATAAATATTAAGATAAAGAAGGTAATACCTGTTCCTTTTTTTGGTATTATAATACAGGTAACTCTCCTATAACACGGTAGATAGGTTGCTAGAAAATGCCGTTTTGTGTGAAATAGTGTTGTATGAGATCCAGAGCCAGTACAAAAAGGAGAGTTACGTTCCGAAAGCTTATTAAAAAGAAATATTATTTTAATTCTACATGAACAACTTAATTTTTATTAAAAATATAAATTTACGTACAATACAAAACAAGGAGAAAATATTATTTTAATTTAATGTAACTTTAATTTAACAAATTTCTTTGTCGTCACTGCTCAGTATAATCGATCAGAACGTTTTTTCGATGGAATGATATAGCCTTTATTTTCATAATTCTTTTCTTCATTTAAAATTCTTGCATCTGCTTCGCTTTGAAAGAATCTGTAATTTTACATTGCTTGCTGATTCTTACCAGGTCATTACAAATTTCTCGGTATAGACAGTTTTGTAGCTCCCTTTTGAATTTTCGGCTTCTTTCAGCGAGCATTCATGAAAAATGATGCGAGATTTTCAGCAAAGGTTAGGCGTTCTCGTAATTTTTTTAATGCTAAATTATTAATTGCACAATCTTCATCAGTGCTAGTGTCCTCAGAATCGATGTGCTTTACAGCTTTGGATGCCATTTCCATCAAATCCGCTTCGTCAACTTCTTCTTTCACTAATAACTCTTGAACGTCCTCCATATCTATATCCACGCACATTTTTTATTTTAATTGAAGAGGGCAATATCTTCTCCCAAAACGCAATTTAAGGTTGATGTTTTCAGTTCTTTCAGCGATAAAGATATGATGTCGATACAGTGCTCGATTGAAAATTTCTTCCAAATTTCCATTATATTAATTGATTTTGAATCGGTTGCGTCTAAAATCCACTGTAATACTCTTATGTAATACGTTTCAAGGGTATAAATAATACATTGATTCAATGTTTGGAGCAACGAAGTAGTGTTAGGTGGTAGGAACAGTATTTTGACGTCGGGATGATTCAAATCTTGTGGGTGACATGCAGCATTATCTAATAGTAATAGCATCTTGAAGCTCAAATTTTTCTGCCTTAAATAACGTTCAACGTTTGGCACAAAAAAATTAAAAAACGAATCTTTAAATAATTTTCCAGTTACCCAAGCTCTTGGATTTGCTTTCCAATATATCAGTAAAGTGTTTTTACTTACGTTGTTAAGTGCTCGAGGATTTAAAGATCTATGAACTAGTAAGGGTATTGTCATAAAGTCCGCTGACGCATTACTGCACAAAAGAACCGTTAGACGATCTTTAGACACCTTAAATCTGAGAGCAGTCTTTTCATTTTTCGATATAAAGGTTCTAGAGGGCATTTTTTTCACCAAAGCCCAGTTTCGTCGGCATTGAAAACTTGATCTGCTGTGTAACCTTGCTCTTCCATAATGTTTTGAATTTTTTTTGGATACATCCTAGCGGCTTCATGATCAGCCGATGCAGATTCTCCTTGAATTCTTATGCTATAAATTGCAAAACGTTTTTTGAATTCAATCAACCTTTATTTGCCACAAAATCAGGGTCGACAGAGGATTCCCCATGTTCTTTAAGGTGTCTGTAAACTTTGGCTGTTTTTTGTTTCATGATGTTACCAACCAATGGAATTCTTTTTTAACAGCTATCATCAATCCAAATGCCGAGTGCCTTTTCCATCTTCTCAATTATTGGCGCCCGGCGGCAAACTGCAGGTTTTGCGGATGTCAAAAATCAATTTCGATTTATTTGTAAAGAAATAAATTTCCTCTTAAACGTTGTTCTTTTGTCTTTATCGGACATGGCTTGGGATTGAAACTTAATGTCCTAAAGACGAAAAAGTTATTCTTTAAAAAGTTATTCTTTCGCCGCAGCTGTAGAAGTACAGTTTGTACAAAGGTTTTTGCAATTTTCTTATCGTCTTAGAGCGAAACCGTGTTATAGAATGCCGTATTGTAAGAGGGTTCCCGCAATTTATGAATCGTGTTATAGCGAAACCGTGTTGTAAGATGCCATGTTGTAGGAGAGCTATCTGTACGTACTAATGCCCTTTTTGAAAATCAGTTTGATTTTATTTAATCAGCACTTTCATTTCGAGGATGCTGTGTGACATATGCATGCATAAGTTTGATAATTTGAGAATTTAAATGTAGGCGTTATAGAATGTGCTACTTTCTAATCGGATATTTGTAGAATAATCGGCAGCAATGTGCGCAACTAAAATGGAGTAATAAAAATTGTTGCTTCATTATACAAATCTATAGCTGATGATAAGAGAGAAGTATTCCTACGTACGTAAAACATCGATGTCATAAATGGACTGTTTATTTTGAAAGTGGGGTAAATTCATTAAAAAACATGCGATATCACGTAATTTATGCTTAATTTGGTGTAAACTTTTTATTTATACTAGTTAGAATTTAATATCTTTAAAAAATGTCAATGCTTTGTGCAATTTAAAATTGGCTAACAAATGAAATTACGTAGCTGTTGAATATGAAAGTGGTGTAAGTCCAATTTCCATAGATAGGTTGCAAAATATGTATATTTTATACGAGGGCTTCCGTAATTTCCACGACAATAAAGTTAATATGTATATGTGGGACGAAACTACTGTTTCTAGGGAATTGCAGGAAATAGTTTCTTGCTCTTTGAAACATTTACAAAATGAAAAGATTCAAAGTCAAGTTATTGCATATAGTGATATGTGTACTGGGAAAATCAAAATTCAGAAATGGTATTCATGTAGTTCAAGGTGTGTGCAATTTTTGGAAAGTAACATTGAACTAATTGATCATACATTTTTTCTTCGCGGATATTCGTATCTTCCAAATGATGCAGATTTTCGTACCATAGAAATGGCATTACAATAAAACAATTTCCTGTACACATCACAGAATTATTATAATGTTATGAAACAATGTAGACAATATAATCAATTTATTTTACAAAAAATCTGTAAAACGCGCTTAAAAACAGATAACAAGGAACACTAATCAAGAAAAGGTATATTGGTTGAAAATATGTTGGCTGTGGTTTTGCAAAAGTGCACCTTATGCAATTTTATATAAAACATCAATGCAAGACGCAGAATTTAAGACTAGATTTATCACTTACATGTCGGTGAAGACCATCCAAATTTGAAAAGATCGCCCTGGTGCCTTTGTATAACCATGCCAGACCTGTTACATACAAAAAATATAAGGATATACAGCAGTTATTATCTTTATAATATAAAATATAATAAATTATAATATATAATATTATATATTATATATATAAAATTATATATAATAATTAAGGTAAGGGCACCAGTAGTTGACCACTTAAGACAAATTTGTAGCAGAAATAGGGATAACTTCTTGAATTTTGATTAAATAATGAATCTTGAAGCGTGAAGATATTCTTTGAACTTCCGACATTATATAACAAAGCATATTTTTTTCGAAAAGTTGCGTTACACAAAAACAGTAATCATCAATGGAAAGTCAATCACTCCGTCAGAAGTTGATCATTTGTGAAACTGAAAAAATCAATAATTGACCGTCTGTTCATTAGTAGTTGACCATCTATATTAGAACCAAAATCAACAAAAGCAATCACTTTAACATCGTTTATTTATAACAGTCAAGAGAAATAACAAAAAAAGGGCAAATACAGGTGAAACAAAGTTAATTTCTGAAAGCTAGTAAAAACTAAGTGAACTATAATTTCATATTGAATCTAATTCGGGTATTAAGTACATATTTCGCGTTTTTCTAATTTTAGTACGGTCATTAATATGAAATATTACATATTTCCATTTATAATCCAATATATCAGCGATTCTGTGTAATTTAACATGTTCAATCGCTGCCTTCATCGTTTTTTCAGAATAATTTCTGAAAGTACTCTTAATAGGTGGCATCTTCAGTTCAGTAATTTAATAATCTATAAAATGATTGTGTATGTAAGTACATCTTACTACTTTATTGATTTTAATAATATATAAGGATAGTGTAAACTAAACAATGTCAATAATTGACCGCACGTCAAGTTAGTAGTTGACCACGTGGTCATCTTTTAAAATACATTATACTATAAAAGTGAACATTCTATTACTTGTTTCTAATGAAATTATATGTAAAATAGATATAATATAAATAGTACATCAATTTGATTTGTTTGTGTTAGTAGTCGACCACGTATGTCAATTTTTGGATGTAACTGGAATGATACGATTCAGTAGTAGACCGTGCGGTCAATTTAAGTTTTTGATATAGGAATGAGAGAAACAGTGTGTTCAATGAATGTAACATTTAATAGCAATTAGAATAGTGGAAGTTTTAGGCAGGAAAAATCAAAAGCTGAGAAATGACTTACCATCAATTACGCACGCTTTCTGAGAACAGTTCTTTCTTAAGAACAGCGCGAAGAAGATTGCGTTATGGAGGATTGCGTTCTTCAGGTTTAAGTAAAAGATGGTCAACTTCTGACACATGGTCAATGACTGGTGCCTTTACCTTATATTATTATAATATATATTTATAATATTTTAAACTTAACGGATCAACTATTGAACTAATTGAAAACTTATGTGTTCAACATTATCGAATTTACTCGGAATATTAGTAAGCTCAAATGCTTTATTGATAGGTAACTTAATGTTGTACATGTAACCACGGGCAGTCGAAAAGAATTCACAAATGGACTTAGACTACTTTCAAAATAAACGGTTCATATATTTCCTGTGTATCATGAATATTTCAAAACGTTGCAACGACCATCTCGAATATCAGGAATCGAAAGTTGATAATTGATTGTAAGGTAAATCCATCCCATTCCAATACTTCGATAATTGCGAGATGTAATTGGGATGCGAATGAAACTCAAGAAGCGCGCGTCGCGATTGAGGCACATCATAAATTTAAAGCAAAGTTCAGTGGGTACATTCACTTTCTTGGCTGCCTGGGTGGAAGTTTGACGAGTTGAAAGTATGTGTGTGTGTGTGCGCGCGTGTCCGTGAGCGTGTACACGTATACGAGCAGGCGCGGATTATTCTGGATACAGCGTACTGAATTTTCAAGGGTGGGAACCACCTGTTAAAACAGCCACGTTCGTGCGAAGCCTGAGGACAGCTGATCTTCCTTCTTACAAACGATTCGAATGCTTTGCGGGAGAATAATGTATTCTGTCCGCATCCTCAATTTCTTTTTCCCTCCTCTACCGTAAATCGAGTTTAGAACACCTGGATAAACACCGTCTGGAAATTATTTACGATGGCATTAAGCGTACGAACTTAAGCCCCGAGAATTTCCCAAGATTTCTTCTCCCCGTCGATGGGTTTTTGTCCTTCCTTTTTCTTTCGAACAACGAAGACGGTGTTGCGATTACAGGGATTAAACTGAGGCTGATTGAAGGGAACTTTTGTTCAATGATATCGTTGCAAACTGCTCTGGACTGTTTCGAGGTTTACATTTTAGTCACGCTTTGCTCCGACGCTAAAATATGCCGTACGAATTCTGACGTAATTTCCATCCTGGGCATAACTCGAAATTCATAGTCGGAGACCAAAAGTAGGTACACACTAGACCCACAGAAAGTGTGCACCTGGTTAAACATAATCATACTTCGTTGTTAATACAGTTTGTTCTCTACTCTATGGATTAATACGCGTAACGGTAGGATTACAAAGCACAATATAATTTTATTATTTTGAAGCAACCAAGCTTTTATTAATTAATGGGTAGTATGGCAGTACTGCAATTATTCAGCGTGGAACATTTTCGCTCGATTATTTTAATTGGCTATTTAATAATCCGCACGGTTGGTATTTACTTTTCTTTTTCGTTTTTACTTTCACCGAAACATTCACAATAATCAAAGCCTCTGTTCGAGAAACTTAGTTGCGCTATATCTCTTTCAATACTCCTTTTCCCCTTAGCGCAATTATTATAATTCAATCACAATGGAAAAGTATTCGACAGTAGCGGTTTTTTATTCATCACTTAAACGCAACAGCAATTTCCTACAACCCGATCAATGCACTCTCGGAGTCGATCGCTTTCAATAAAAATTCAGCCGTAATTGGCGCAATGAAAACGATCAATTCATCGATCGATCACTAGCTTTTATCAAGATTGGGCGAGGGAATTTTATGAACGCTCTGTACACTATATTTGTGCGATTCGGGTCAAAGTTGTCGGGCCTGTAGCCGTTAATACGTCACCACTTTATCCCACTCGCATAATCCATAAAGCCAACGGCGGACGATTTATCGCGCGCCGGAGTCCCCGTGCCTGGGCGTTGATCAACGCCATCGTAGGCATCCCTTTGCAGTTTGCAATTTCATTGAAAAAGAGGGAGGAAAAAGCGGAAGGAGGGAGACGGACGATCGCAGCGTGGCAAGAGCGGGTGACAGAGTTGAATGGCCCGGCAACGTGGCACCTACGGTCATAATATATTGCAATATGATATTATGCACCACTCATAGTATGACAGGGTATTATCCTCACGCAGCGCAAGATTTCCATATTGCGGGTAACGTGGTATTACGCGAAATCGGCCGCATAATTACGAGTTTACCACTAAACATCGTTGACCACGGCTCCGCGTATATAAATATACGCTGTGTCTCAATATCAGGGGCCCCTTCGAATCGCGGATAGAACTGCACGCTCTGTGCATGCCACACTGTCCAGCCTGAATTTTGTTCGGTTACTTCTTTATTAACGCATTAACCATAGGATCGGTGTATTTTGCAACGTACACTAAATCAAAGAAAACACTGTTGAGCATTGTAGATGAGCGGTGTATTAAAATATTTATCGAGGAACATCCATAATATTGATTTTGTGTCCCGGTCCAGTTACCTCAGTGTCGGATTTTTTTTCCTTAAACAGCTTAATTCACCGCTTTAATTTGTAAAATTCCCTAATATCAATTTCAATTTTATTCATAATTTAGTAATCTTTTAATTATTGGAGCTACACACTAGAGGTAAATATAATTATGATTGCACTCAAAAAAGTCGATTTGGTCAACTGGAATTCTAACTCTATGAGACGAGATGATGAATTAAATATAAAGTGTGTGGATAAGATGCTCGTTAAGACCGAAACTCACGGATTGTTCTTCAACTGATAACGAGCAAGGATGTTAGGAGCACGATAAACATAATATTGACTTTTCCATATTTATTTCTCTCATGAAAGGTCTATTGGCATTTCTTCAAGGAAATGATATAAAAAAAAGTTGTTCCTTTTATGATAGAACAAAATTCGGATCTCAAGAGGCTCGTGGTATTTTGCGTTTTACATTATCACTCGTGCTAAAGTGACTTGAGGAAATATACACGAATGCACGTAGTAGTTGTATTTCGTACCGTGGTAGTATATTCTATTAATACACGTACCGTACTGTAATCTGTTTGATTACATCTGTTTGACAGTTTTGAAACCTTGTGTGATTCCTGCGGTGATGTTATTAGTATTTCATTAACATAATCTTATGTTACGAATATGGTTGTAGATTATCCTTTGAATGTTTATTCCGCCTTAAAGGGGAAGTATACGTTTGTACTTCGTAAAATTGCTCACAATGTCTATTTTATAAAAAGCTATATTGGACATTGTGGACGTTGCTCCTTTTTAAGAATAAATTGAGTCATTCTGCGAGACGGTCTTGAGAAACCCTGAATAGAATTAGAAGAATGAATAGAATCCGAGTTTATACGCTAATTCGTTTGGGCGCAGTTCTTGAACTTTCGAAATCACGTCAAGGTATAACATCGACATCTTCCCAAAGTACGCCTTCCGAAAATTGTTTTCGTAAAGCCTGAAATATACAACCAATTTTAAAACGCACGCTCTCATCCGATTTCCTCCTCGAACGATAGGATAGTCCGGAACTCAGTGGCACAGTACGAGAAACTCAATGCGAATTACGGATTCCTTTGTTCCTTCTACCGAGGCCCGCCCTCGACCGACATCAAAAGAACATTAAAGTCTAAGAATACAGTCCCCCTGCGATGGGATATATCTTATGATTAAATGAAATCCTGTCTCGCTTCTTGATATCAGAAACTATACGTTGATCTTTTCTTCCATAAAAATTGTCGACGTTCAATTCTCGATACACTGCTTTGAGCTTTCTAAAGGTAATCACAATCGATTTTAAAACATCGTAATACTTATCTAGAATTTTGCGATAAAAGTTACGAGCATTTTATTCCATTATAATGTGCGTTATAAATTTTGGCTCGAACACCTAGGATACTCTTCAAATCCACAAATTTATCTCGCCTTTAAAACATTCCGTGTCGAACCGATTGTTCGTTACTTTCGGACTAATCTTTGATTTTCGTTTAAGCCATGCGCGATGTGTCCCGCTACGCTATAACAATTTGCTTCTAACGTATGTTCTACGACTTTTCGTTTTGCGTGGATAATTTTAAATATACCGAATGGAAAATTTTGCATTATGCGGTGTACACCCCACACGACATAGAATGTGCTAACCCTTTCATAGTATGGCAAAATTACGAATTCTACTTCAAAAACTATCTATATTTCTTTGTGTTCGAAAATACTATGACACGAAGTAAAAAATGTAAAAATACGTATTTTATATACGAGGTGTGATTAAAAAGTAAGGTGGCTTTTTATTTTTATCCAAAAATATTTATTTGTTCGTCAATATTTATGTTGTCCCCTTCAAAGTAATCCTCCTCAGATATAATACACTTGTGCCAGCGTTTTTTTCAATCCTCCAAGCACTTTTGATAAATACTTTTTGCTATAGCTTTGAGCTCTGCTAGCAATGCAGTCTTTATCTCCTCAGTCGTTGCGAATCTTCGTCCTTTCATTGGTCTTTTCAGTTTTGAGAACAGAAAAAATTCACACGGAACCGAATCCGGTGAATATAGTGGCTGAGGCATGATTGTGGTGTTGTTTTAGCCAAAAAATCACTTACAAGCAACGATGTGTGAGCAGGTGTATTGTTGTGATGCAAAATCCATGAATTGTTTTTCCACATTTCCGGATGTTTTTTCGTATTGCTTTACGCAAACCCCGCATAACATCAAGGTAATACTCTTTATTAAACGTACGACCTTGCGGTAAGAACTGATGTACTAGGCCATGATAATCGAAGAAAACAATGAGCAAAACCTTGAGGTTCGTTATGAACATCTTCTCGGCCTTCTTGTAAAAGTTTGTACCACTTATGCACATTTTTCTTACTCAGAGTACACTCACCGTATGCCAGTGTCAACATTTCAATTGTTTTGAAGCACTTCATTCTAATTTGTACACAAAATTTAATGCAAATTCTTTGCTCCATTTTTTCGACAGCAAAAAATCGCCGGACACGCAAAACATGTCCAAGCTTAATGCCTCTCATACACAAACAAAAGATGCTATATAGCTGAAACTGTAGACATATCTTGAAACGAGTGTAGCAACATCAGCAAAAAAGGAAAACGGAAGTCGAGTGTAGATATCCCGCGAAATTTAAAAAGTCACTTTTTGATCACACCTCGTATACCTTGTTAGTAAGATGCACGTGGATTATAAGGTTGAATTAGGATTATTACTAGCACTGACATTTATGATTGTCGAGGCACTACAACTACTACCATCCATGTTATATAACAAAAATACAATTTCATATAATTCATGAAAACGATTTTTAGAACTGCTGAAGTATAATACTAAACTCTGGAGCGAAGACTTGCGTGATCGATTTCAAAGTCGGCGACATACTAAATTCAATACTAAACGACTTCAGGTAAAATAATCTTAGACAACAAAGGAAGCAAAGAACCTACCACAGATTTGCATATGTTTGGTAGGCTAAACAGTTTGGCACGGGATAAACTGTTTCGTACTCGATGCTCTGTCCGTGACCATCACGGAATAAACTGTCAATGGGTTTTTTTCAAGCATTCAATTTGTGAGACGCAGGCTTCAAAATGAATCTTTGATCAAATTAATAGTTTCTTCCTTGCTTCCAGTCGGGTTACCAAAGTATGTAATACAAATTCGTCCGAGTAGATCAACCTTTGGAACTTCGCCGCTATTCGACATACACTTATTATTCCGTGGCTCGATGTCGAGTCTCCATCGACATGTCGCTGGTGGAAAATAAGACTTACGACACCTTGAGCCACGAAGAGACCGATTTACGTCCGAATTCGTTGGCTCTGGATGACTTTATTGAATGTTACTTTGCACCTGCGTGGCGCTGCTCGCCGCCAAGTCCGCCGGTTAACAATAAAATCCAACCTCAGGCGACATACCGTGATTTATCGAATCCTTCCGCCCTTGGATCGTTAATCTTTCGCAGCGCTTTTCACTGATCAACCGGCGCGAAGATGTGTACCGCGCTTGGAATTCGACTAAGCCTTGGAAATCCCTCGAAAGTCTCGAGGATTCGAATTTTCTCCTGGCTTTTCGCAAGGCCGCGTGTACCACGGTTAACCCTGAACCCCATAACGAGTTTCTGACAGACTTTACCTTTTATGTTTGTCTTCTTTCCCCGTTCTCATTAATTCCCTTCTCCAAACCCGACTGCATTTTTATACCGCACTTTCATCCGTACCATTGGTAATTTTTAATGAGGTCCCTCCATCGTGTAACAATTGGATCATGATCGACATCTGTGAAATAATAGGTAATGGCATAAATATGGGTAACAACTGAGCGGAACATTTTTTTTTATAATCGAAGAGGATTAGTTGTAGCCATGTTCAGAATGCACTGTACAATTTTATGTTAAAGAATCTTTAACATATATTTAACATATCTTATTCGTATCAGAATTAAAGATGCGAGAGAATATTGTATTTTTTATTATTTATACGGCATATCTAGACTTGTAATCGTGGAAAGTTCGCAATATTCTATGTGCGATCCTTTCATTGACTTTGGTCCAATAGTTAATACGTGCTCATCTAACTGTTAGGTAGTTTGAACTCGATGTAACTAAAGGCAACGCGTAACGCGGAAGCAAAACCTGGCCAACGTGGAACGTGGGTCTACAATAGCAGCTGGGTCGTTGAGCTTTATTCGATTTCACCGCAGAAGGGCCCGAAGTAATTGATTGAAAAGGCGCGTTATTAATATTCCCCCTTGTACTCTACGTTATTCAGCCACGTGAATTTTCCTTTTATTTGGCTTTTGTTTCGGAAATAAAATTGTTCCCATTTTTGTTACGAACATAGCGGAATTTGCGAGGTGCAGAGGTAATGAATCACTCGTTGCGGTTGCTTGAATGTAGTTTTAAATTATCATTATTATTGTTGATCAACCAGCGTCGACGCGTGGCGCATGAATAGTGTCGCAATACAATGCACTTATAGCCTTGCTTTTAATATGAAAGTAATTTGTACCATTTTTGGGTCGAATCAAATCGAGAAGAAACTCGTTTCGACAAATCAGCGATTATATACCTCTACAACATATATTAACAAGATGCACTATTAAAAAGATATAAAATGAGTAAATAAAATTATCAAAAAGTATTTCAATTATTTTCCGTACATATGTGCCAAAAATCTAATCGTTTCTTCTAATTGAATACATATCCTTTCTATTAGCACAACTTATCGGTTCTTGTAATCAAATATCAGGAGTACTTACCTTCCTATCTATTTAACGATTCGATGATTTAATTCGTACATATAAAAAAAACTTCTATAAGAGGAGATTAGGTTACCTCAGTGGCCAATTTTTTTCCACGCCTTTTTTCAAAGATATGGCTTAATTCATCACCTTATATTTATGATCCTAAATTTACATTTAACTCTTAAAATGTAATAACCCTAATTATCCGAGCAACGCACTAGTGGCTAGAGACTTTATCACACGCAATGTCGTTCTGTCGACTGTTTATTCCAATAAAACCAGATGGTAAATTAAAAAATGATTAAGAAGTGTGATAATTAACTCCTAGCCAATGGCCAATATAATTCACGCAAGTTCTACAAGAGGTCTAGCTCTTTCGCTTATTCACCATCACCGATACGAATGTCGAGGCAAAGCGGGCGAATGCAAGTATATTCACAGCCTGCGACTTTGTGGATCGTGAGAACGAAGGAAAATAAGGAGGAACATATGACATAGAGCCAATTCAGAGCCGCGGGCTCGAAATTTCGCCAGACTCGAGGCTCAGAACGACTGTCCCTCTTCTCATGCTCACGTTTTCCTCGCGCCCAGGTATCGTGAATCACGCGAATTCCGCGGAATTTCTTTCTTCTACGTGGTCGCTGGTTTTACGACATCGGCAGTGGATAGCACTGGCGATGGAATGATCGCCCTATAAAACGCGTAAAAGCCTATTCTTATCGGACAATCGTTATTGGAAAGCGCAGTAAAAAAGGGGGACAGATGGGGTCGAGGGTGAAACCCTACCTCCTCTCGGTTATATGTTTCCACGTCCCCTTATTTGGACCGGCTACATTCCATCCGCCGAATTAAAATTTAACAACCAGCTAGTCGGAATGAATGTCGACTGTTCGAAACGCTTCTGTCCCTTTCTATATGTACCGTTCATATTCACGCGGCGCTGAGCTCCTGAAATTTTTAAAGCGCCGCGCTGGATCATTAATTTCTTAGTCGGGACCGAATATTGTAATGAAAGCCAAATGTGAATTAAAGCCGACGGCGCGGCTATCATTTATCGACGTCGCGCGAATTGCATTTCCATGCTGGCGCTTTCGAGGTAGTGTGGCCGCTTGGAGACCTATGGTGAGCCTCACCGTGCGCCTGTAAAGAAGGCCGTTAGAGGGAAATCTAATCGTATTAAAGCTCGTTCTATTGGCTTAATAGCCGAAATAAAAAAGGGAAACAAAAGGTGTTTCAAGATTACGAAGCTTTACTGCATTTAAGTCGTGATACTTCAACTGTAACTGATTTGGTAGAACAGTTCTTGAAGCATTAACACAGCTCAGGATTATTATCATTTTTGATATGGCAATGTTGCTGGAATTGTGAGAAAATTGTGCATCGAGTAAATAACATGCGTTAGTATGTGTTTAGAAAATCAGTTTCTATGTTTATTGAAATATTTTCCCGAGCCCGAAGGTTTCATAAACACTTGGATATTAAACAAGTAGAACGTGTAAATATCATGATTATGAAAATTAAAATATTTCGGGATCCTTGGGATTCAGGTCGCGATAATGATTCTCTAAAACCCACTTGTCGGAGCAGTAAATTTGAAGCATCGAGCCCTGCAATTTACAACCTTTTTCAAATACATACAAAATAAGAGTACATCTTTTGATGGATCCGACAAATGTATAAAGGGAAAAGTTCAATTCAGCCAAGCGCATAAGCAACCGCAAAATATTGAGGATAATGTAAAGTAGCGAGAAGTAAATAGATTAAAAATGTGTAGTGCCTCTGCACGGCGCTTCGGCGCTGCCATTAATTAATTAGTAAAATCAGTCAATAGAAGCGGTAAAATCGGAGAGAAAATGTCCTCCCGGGGAAGATGTATTAAACGATCGCGTCGCTCTATCGATCTTCGTATAAATCAGTGTAATTATTTAGGAATAGCTACAGGCGTTTGCGTCTATAATGGTCGTTCATTTCTAAGTGTTCCGCCTGCAATTGAATCCTTTGAAGTGGGATTAATTCGCAAATGGCGAAGACGTCATTTAGGTGGGGTGTCAATTATCGGCAAAGTTATCTGAAATGTCTATGCCTGGCGGTTAATACAATTAGTCGGTCCCTTTTCTCGCTACACGACATTCATACGCCCGCGAAAAAAGGTCAGTGCGATTCATGAACGTTAATCACGCTCACGTATGTATTTTGCGCTACTTCTTTTAACCTTCCGTAATCCGTAGCTCCTTTAAATTTTTACACTTTGCTTTAATCTCGGCGCAAGTACAATCGCGAGTCGTAAAAGAAAAAGGAGGGAGAGCATAAATAATAGGAGATCACTGAGGGACAATGGATCAGTTCTTTGGTTTATAAATGATCAGCTCTAAAAGCCACGATTCATTCGGACTTTTACACCATATCCATGCTTTTTAAAGGATGAATCGAGCGAAAAATCTACTTTGACATTTACGTTATTTTTTAATATCGCTTTAGTTCTTTGTTAATCCATTATCAGGATAGTCTGTACTGGTATGCGCGTAAGATAATGCGGTAGCTTAAAAATCGTCGCATTTCGCTTAGCAAATACGCGACTGCGATTCGTAATTTATCGCATCAGCCATATGCAAGGTTCGTTGACTCAAGTACTCGTTTTGAAGTCTTTTCATTAACACGCGATTATTTCGCTCCTCTTCATCGGCATAATTGCCGATGTTTAGGTAACACGGGATTTAAGTTACGATACATATTCACTCTGCCGAAAATCAATATCGAAGGCGAGGCAAAGGAAGGGAGAATCCAGAGGCCGTTCGTTATACCGCGTTACTCGTCCTCGTATTTACATGTATTACATAATTCAGAAATATTTTTTTCCGTATATTACATCAGCAAATTACGTCCCCAACGTAAGGGTTTTAGGTGCACGATATGACGTACGATAAGGAGCCTCAGGGTCCTCATTTTTGAAGCACCCCGTTAGCGGGCCATCTCGAAGATAGAGAGCTTTAATGAGACACGAATTTCGTCGAACCGCCTGGTAATTAGCGGACGGCCTTTCCTTGGAAGAATATAAATCTGTAAACTCCTTCTGAGTTACGTGAAAGCTTATACGCTGGAAGGGCCCCTTGTAAAGTGCGTGAGCTTATATTTTTCCGAGCTTGAAAGTAACGGTATACTTAATTACTGCAAACCCGGAGTAATTGGTAATACGATACTCCTTCGTGTCGTGAAACTTTGAGACATTTTGCGCGTAAAACACAAACGAAGCCGGCTAATTATACCTCGGCACTGCTTTTTCTCAGGGTTCTTTTGTCGCTGGAAATATTCACTGGAATACCGGTCCATTCTTAGTATTTCGATTTTAAAGTTACGGTTATCAATTGTTAATACATCTCAAAATGTTGTCTATCGTCCCGTGTAATATATTCAAACACCTCCCTGATCGCACAGGCAAATTTTATTTCTCCTTTCTGTGCAAGAAGAAAATTCCAGAAAACCGACGTAATATCACGAAGTTTTACAAGGGTCCACCTTTTTCGCATAAAACTTTGATACCCGAAGCGCGGTCAAATTTCTTCCTTCTTAATTTTTCCGACGAACCTTCGCGTAAAAATGGCGTGAAAAAGACGATGTCCTGCTGGGTTCGAACTCGTAAACGAGTTCACGTTACCCAAACCGATGCGCGGCGTAGAGGAGAAGAAACTTCCATGGGTAAAAGATGATGGAGTGATGTGTAGAATTATTTGTTTGTTAATTAATTTTCAGCACCGACTGCTAAAGTCATTTGACCTAGGACTTATCGGCTTAGAGGTAATCAGAATTTTCAAATAAACAATTTCTTTTTTTTGCATTTTCCTAAAGTATGATGTCTCGAAAACATTATCTAAAAATTTCAAGTAAATCCAATTAATAGTTTTCGAGATATTTTATAATTACTGAAGGGCTCTCTGACCCTCGATGTATTATTAGTAATATGATAGATAGATTCCGAACCACTAGAGCTGCGGTATACACATCACATGGAAAAACCATCAGTGATGGGCGGGATTCGAACCCGGGTCTCCTGCGTGGAAGCAGGAGCCTCTATCTACTACACCACCGTGGCTCTACCTGCGGAATCCTATTAACAACATAAGACGCATCGAAAGCCTGGGAACATTGAAAGATCGGCGGCACGCTTCGAATTTGTTCGAGGAGCGAGATGAAAAAAATGTATATCAGAGTTCAACAGGTTACCCGATAACGCAACGCTCGAAAGAAAACCGCTGGACGAGCGGCGTCGTCTTTTGTGCGCCAGTTACAGGTCCAATACAGGTCCCTCCAATTACAGGTCGCAATAAACCGGCAGAATGCCTGACGTAATTTTCCACCAATTATACCGTCGGATATTATGTAAAGCGGCGAATGGAGGTGAAACATCGTCGTGCCGCTATAAACATATTTGCAATTAAGCCAGGCGCTCTGCGGCCTGCAGTCGCCGGTCAAATATCGGCTTTTAATTTCCCTGCGTGTTTAAACGCCGATTATTAGTCGGCGCTGATCTGATGGTTTGCCAGGAAATGGCACCGATTATCATGCGCTTTGTCGCGGAACGTCACTCCGTGGGATTATAATACTAAGCACGCCCGCGGAAGTATTAATTAGCTGGCGGCACCGCGAAGTGGATTAATTCTGATCAACGTGAAATTAATTAATTTCATTGGCGGCTATGATACGAACCAGGGTGCAATGCGTTTTGTTCGGTGGGACCTCATTTTGGTTCTTCGCGAAAATGTCGTGTGGGAAAGGTTTCCCCTCGCTTTTTGCTCGGTATGATGTGAAGCTGGACCTATCGATTCAGTGAAATTAATTAATCAGTCATTTCTCGGAGGAGTTCTATAATTATACGACGATGCGTTTTTTGGGATTTTTGACGATTCTATTGTGGTGCGAGGATTATTACATTTGTAATAGAATAGTCGTGGCGAGCTGTACAGGTGCGAAAGTAATATAAGGTTTTGCACCGTATGCAAGCGGTCCTCCGCTCGTTGTTCGGGAATTGTTGGAAAAGATGATCACTGTCAAGAGAGTCGCGTGACGTCAGTGAGTTTCTGCGAAACGATCGGGGAATACATGTATTCGTTATGCTTTATGTTTTCTTACATAGCTTCTCCTTATGTTTTTATCTGCTCTTTCCTGAACAAACAACGGCCTTTCCAGATATGGGAATTACATATTGATGTATTGGAATTTGTTTTTTATTTTTTTCTTTTTGTTTTTTTTTTATATCTGTGATATACTTAAGATTGGAAGATTATAAACGAATTGGTGCAAGTTTTAAGATATTATGGCTCATCAATTGGGAAGATCGAAAGGGATGTCATCATCGAAGAAGTTTGTAATGTACTTCGGTATGTAGAGAGGGATTGTGTATGTGGCGTATTGTTGGAAGAGAGAGATTTGAATGTAGGGCAAAGAGATTACACCAATTATCGGATGACTGAAGATAATGATAGTATATTTCCGTAAATCACACTTATTTTTAATCGAAAGATCGTACTAATGTTACGGTGACTCGTCACCTTTACATTCTTGCGACTGACTCTTAATGATAACTGTCCTCACAGTACCCTAGATCAGTGATCTAAGAGTCAAATTTTAAAAAAATCTGTTGTCAAAAAACTAAGAACTAATAATATATGATAGATAGGATTATACACGCTCCATGTACTAGGTTGGCTTTTTTCTCTGCTATAATGTCAAATTTATAAATTCACAACGTTCGAAAAGATGATTCCTGTAGAGGATTTTGCACCGATTCTCTACAGAGTCACATAAAGTGATAATAGAGTATTAGGGGCCCGTTTTATAAAGCTTACGGTTCCTGTTTATTGATAAAAGGTATTTTTTATTATTAAAATATTACATGGCACATAGTCATTATTCGTGTTAGAGCTCCATTTAAGTGGCCAAAGAGCCACATGCCGCTTGCGAGCCGTGTTTTCCAACCCTTGCACTAGCCACTACCCCAACCACGTATTTTTCCATACGCCGACACAAATATACACACACACTTTCACACGCTTGAGGGCCTAGAATATTCAAAATCCCTATGCGCTTTGTATCTACTTTCTTATGGTAGACGATGCGGTCGTCAGCCTCTAAGATTATATTATTGCTACGATAGATTAATTAAATAGGAATATGGGAAAATACGTGGCCAATAAATTACGCTTCGGCGGTGGTGTTGAATTGTCATTGATTAGTAAAATTGCAGTTAACGAGACCTATGAAAGGAACTACATCTATAATAGAAGAGAAAGGAGAAAACAGATTCACTTTTAATAAATTCAACCTATGCGTTGTTCGTATGCGAGCGTTTAAGGATAACTTTGGTTTACGAAAATAGTTCCACGCGATAAGTCAGAAATAAGTTTTAAAAATAATGCTTTATTTGAGATCTTACAATACTAAAACGTCAAACAATTATGGAGATGAGGCGCTTCGTCGTTTCTCAGATTGGTATGAAAATAAGTTGATATATTTATGCACAGGTATATAGTACATGTATGTCACAGAAAAAAGTCTCGTTACATACCGTTATTATTGTTACAATGTATCAGAATTTCATGAAGCCATACCGTATCGAACGAGTCCTGATTGGTCTGCTCACGCTCGGATTCTATTTTCATAAGGAACCCAGAATGTACCAAACGGGCTGTTCCATTTTCATCTCATCGATAACGCACACCATATGTGATAATATTTCTCTTTAAGCCGAAATATGGCTTTCACCTATCGAAAATGTCGACCAATTAACAAGTTGTCTTTATTTTTGGCCCATTCGAATCGTCATCGTTAGTCCGATTAGTCGACTTGAGGAACGTGGTCGAATTTATTGAAGGATAATGATAGATTTTCTTAGGGCCGCAAGTGGGTTATCCGCAGAACGCATTTACCAGACTTGTGCTGCTCCATCACTTAGGACGCCTTCCCCCTGGAATTACACGGACCGCCGAGATTATGCCTCACCTAAAAGGAGAACTTCGCTCAGGGCACGCTCGAAACATGTCCCAAAACGTCTCGGCCGATCGATCTCTTTCCACTAGGAAAGAAAAATATTTCTGCCCGGAGAAAAATTTGGCAGGATGTATAACTGACTGGTATTCTTTTTTTTTCGAGTCGTCATCGATCTTTCAGAATTATGGACTAAGAGATTTTAGTTTACTTCTGCTTTTAGCGGAATATTTTTAAGCATCGAATGTTCCATCTCATTTCTGTTCTTGCTTTGCTGCACTCGATGCCGTGTTTTATGGAGTACTTCGTACTAGAAACTTCGTTTTAATTTTGATTTGCTGAGATTATAAAACATTGTTCGAAATTGAGGGTTACAGGGTGTGTATTTAACGATGATTGCCAGGCATACTGCTGCATTGTTTAACGACCATATTTACATGATTATTTACATGATTATGCAAAGTATTTTCACTATGTTTATTCGAACGAATAATACGTCCTTTTGTACCGCTCGAGCATTAGTTTTTGTTAGCTTGTTGCAGGATAAGAAATATAAAAATTAACGAGAGTAATCGGTCATTTGCTATTGTTTGTATAGAATTCGAAAGGAAATTTGTGAACTCCGAAGGTCGTCATTAGTACGCATTTTTCACCCGTATTGCCAATTAAAACCTATATGGTATTGTTTTTGTAGACACTAGGGACCTTGGAATTATATACCAAAGGTCCAATAAAAATTAATTACTGGTCGTTAAAAGCTATGGACACGCTCTTATATGACCTTTATACGACTCGCTCATCTTTCCTATCTTTATAGCAGCTTTTATGCTCTAGTCACATGCGTAGTGCCAACGATATTTACAGCTCACGACGATCAAGATGCTATTCGAGTGATCTATCGTCTATCGTCTAATTTAGAACTTCATCTTTATTGAAAATCATGTATTATGTACAAAATCGAGTCTTTCTGTTTCGAAGAATCTTTTATTCCGACATCATTGAAAATCTCATTCCATAACCACCTTATCCTACAACAATCGCATATTAGACTTTAAATACAGATTTTACAGTACTGATTCGTCTTCTTTCAGTCCCAATACCGAATTTTAATTTAATTTTGTTGGGAAAGAATAATTTCGTCGGTGTTGGGTTCACGACGGATGTTGATACGTCGCTGAAAAGCAAAACACGGTCGAATGATATAGAAATTTCGAGAGACAGGCTGGAGAGACGGTGCGTGTAAAAATAAGCTGTTCTGTCAATTTTTTCTGTTAAATCTTCTAATAAACTCTATTGTTGTTTTCATAACGGCGACCTTATATTCTTTCGACCACGTAGCCAAATTTACACTCCAACAAATTCGAATCGAAGACATTAATTTTTTACTTTCGATTATGTATATTTATTCCATTTGCCAAAAATCCATGCCTAGGACTTAGATTCGACGATTCATATTTACCGTATTCTCCCTTCTGTGTAAGAGTAAGAATTAGAGGCGCCGAGTGTAGGATAAAAATAATCTACCTTAAGAATGATGCACGTTAGAAAATGTATAAAAATATATAGAAATTATTGTCTAAGGCGCACAGGAATTTTCCGTGTCCTAGGCCATCAAGCGTATGAAAGTGTGTATACGTGATTGTGCATAGGAAAATGCCTGACTGGAGTACTGTCTAGGATACGAGAACAGTTGAACAGAACAGTCGAGAGACAGAACAGTCGAACTTAGATCAGTCAAGTTTGAAAAGTCGTATATAAACTGCCATAGAAGAAATACATTTATGTTACCAAAAATCTAGTGTTTTCCCTAATTACCCCTCAAGGCCACTACCTTATCTTTTATATTTCTCACATTTTACATTCGATAATCGCGTAGATTTCAGAGAGCGATTCTTACGCTCTCGATCCCTGCCGAATCGTTTACTGGCTTTTTCAAGGCAACTTTGTTGTTATTTAGCCGGAGCCGGGATTTTAATGCCGGATTGATTGTTCGATGTAAAGCACCCCTCCGGCTCGCCAAGCTCGCGTGTATCCTTGATGCTCAGCGGGGCATCGGGTCAGTAACTGTGAATCAATCCTAAGGCGGCTGGCAGCCATTAACTAGCATCGTTTCGCGGCCCCTATCTCCGAGACCGATCTCGGGCTGTTTTATCGCGGGTCGAGCTATGAATTTGAAATTCCCTGGCCGTAATATGCGCCGACGCCAATTTTTCGGCAGTAAAGCGGGCCGCAAGTAAATAGGAGTACCGCAGGGGAATCGATGGAAAACGGCGAAATGTAAAGCGGGGAGCGATAAGACGTTATTGGGTGCGTATACCGTACGCTTGTTAACCTCGTTCGAGGTCCACGGGGAAATATTGCGGAGCATCTTAAACTCGTTGGAACGATTGTAGAACGCATAACGACTATCAATGGCGAATCGACGAGTGATGTAAAAATTCAGGAAAATTATCCTAGAAGCTGTTAACGTATACATACGTGTTTATAATTGCTCAATGCTTTTAAGATTTTGCTCTTATGTAATATTATTTATATAATCTCTACCTTGTATTTTCTGCCTTTCGAATAATGATGCTGGAGGTGCACTTAATTTTATTTAACTAGAGTTCGATTTGCATTAATCAACAGTAGTTTATTCGTGGGAACCGTAGGTGTACGTAGCGGGATGTTCGTATAAATTGAAAGTAAGGACGTCCGAGCAGAGGAGTGAATTTGATTCTCCTGACACTTCCGGATACGAGACTCGGTTAACGTGTGGGGTTCTAAAATTGCACGGAAATAATAACCTTGCGCAAACTTCGTGCGGTAGTTGAAATGCAGATGGGGTCTGCCGCAGATGCGAAAATTTAGATTTAAGTCAACGTTCTGACCCGATCCACCTGACCTTATAGATTGTATTCAGGAAACCGGCTATACTCGTAAATCTCGTAAAGAAATTTAGCACCGAAGAAAAAGGCCCTTCGGCTACTCAATTGATTTACGAGCTACGATGTACACGTCCTTTGGTATTACTTTCGTGATAGAAATCTATGGAGTGAATAATGCGCATCTGCCTTTATATAGGGAAGGAAACATGTGTATGTATACGGGCGTCTTGTCGAGATCTTAGTGATTCGCAAAGAAATCGGTTTCGCGCGATTCAGAATCGTAATCTCCTTCCAAATGCATCCACGAACGACGATAAAGGAAACACCGAACGGATATCTTATTTAAACCAGGAATTGCAGACTTAGGAAAATTGAAAAGCCGATAATGGTAAAACTTGAATATATTGAAGGTGTGTTTCATATATTTTTACTTTAAAACTTGATATGAAAAGTAACATTATGTTTTGGTCATTTCAATAATATCTCAGAGCTTGCATTATGTAGATATACCTATCAAGGCAGATATCTTTCTGAAATACATATATGGATGTGTAGGGCACTCTACTTCCTATTTTCCAACGGGGTTCGGTGTAATATGTCAATGCTTTTAGGTACATCTAATCATTTTAGCGGTGTGTATCTCGCGATCAAAATTACAGCGTAATCTAGTCATGCAAGATCGCTCATGCGGAAGCAATACCTCTCTGAAGCTCACATTCTTGATACATATTAAGTCTGCTTTAAATTTCATACAAGAGCGATATAGTGTAAGCTGAATCCAGTTCGCAAAAAGTGCACCCAGACTAAATCTATCATGATAATAAATTTTCTATAAAAATTCTATACTTGTCGAAAAGTTTGTTTAATCGTTTTACGGTCACTTTCTAGGATAATATACCATTATTCTTTTTAATCGTTTTTTGTTACGGTGATACAAATTTATTTGTGATTAACAAAACCATCGATATACTGAAAGAAGCGCGGTATAAAAATATTGTATTTACGGAATAATCTTAATTAGAACAGAAAGTTCGAAAGCATAGAACAAGATGTTTAGGATTTGAATATACTTAAAAACAGGGAAAAATGCAAAATATTAAGCGTCACGAATTAAAGGTAGAGTGGATTTCCAATGGTGACAAGAGAAACTGCGCGATGCAATTCTGTTTACAGTAAACAAAATCATGCTTATTAAAGAAATGCGTTATAAAAATCCTTGTGAAACAATTCCAAGCACGTCTGAAGCTTCAGCATCGTGTTGTCAAACGTTCAAGATTCGAATATATTGTACTTCAAAACAGGGAAAAATCCAAAACAGGTAGGTAGAGCAGTCGTCCGGAAAGCGGAAGGTCCAGGATTCGATTCCCAGTCCAGTTATCCAAAGGTCCGAATTTTTTTCACGATCACCTACATGTGAGAAATTAATAACATCTTACAAATCTTTTCCATAAACAGCGGCGAATAGATTTAATATTTATAATAATAATATTCATATTATTATTACCTGCCCTATGTAAGATCACTAGCCAAATTTACATTCTCATATGCATGACCACCGGGCACGTTCCTTGAACAATAGAAACAAATATATAATACGTGCGCAACTTTGCCTCCGTCGAAATACCGAAATTCGAGGCTTTATCGCAAAAAACTGGTTATAAATTCATGATTCAAACTATTGTCCATCGTTGGTCACTACATTCTTCCATTTTTCGAGCAGCGTACGAATCCCGGATTGAAAAAACCGCTACTCGCGGCTAAAGCAAACTATGGGAAAACGACAGAAGCAAAGTTGCGCGCCTAATACATAAGAAATCCAAAACATTAAGCGACGCGAAGTAAAGGTAGAGTGGATTTTCAGGGGCGCAAGAGAAACTGCGCGATCATCGAGCGATATCCGTGACGTGGGGAACCGAGAGATTCGGTAAGACTTCCAGCGCGGCGGAGCTTTCTCCTCGATCGCGGATTAAGGGAACGAGAGCGCTGTTCGCTGAGTAATACGGGGAGATTTTTCCAGCCATATTTTTTCAAGTGGACACAATGTGCCCGCGCGAAGGGCGGAGGAGGAAGGAAGAAGAGAGCGCGAAGAGAGGAGCGGGGGGAGGGAGTCAGATTTTTATATTACGATCAGCCGGCATACGTTCTGCCCGATATCCGGGTCCAGCAATACCCGGGACAATAGAAGCCAAATGAGACCCGTCCATTCCGGGAACGGTGTCGTCCCCTCCCCTCTGCGCCCCTCTCAACTGCGCACCCCTTACCCACCCCTTGGTGCGACCACGCTGACCTCCCCTCCTGGAAATTGTCAACAAATAGATTTGCGACGGCCGGCTGGCAGATTTTAATGAAGTCCGCGCGAGCCGAGCTCTACATCGGCCCAGGCTATGCACGATCATCGTCGAATTGCCGTTTTATTTACAAGCTTTTGCCACGCTTCTTCGAGTTGTTTTCGCGCTCTGGGGGCCTTTGTGGGATTTTTGGGATTTACTGGAAGGTGCAACAATAAAAATGATGATGAGAAAGGGGAAGAGAAAGGCTAATGTTTGTTAGGAAAATCGCGACTGATGCTTTAATGTTTTTGAAAAAGGCTTTTTAATATTAAACCTACTGAAACGGTTAGAATTACTGGTCAGTTGTTTCTTAAAAAAATTCCTGTACTTCGTAAAGGGGAATTTTTTGAGATTTTCGATGATTCCAACCATGGAGTGTGAATTATTCTATTAAGGGGGGAATACACGTAGAAGCCTTAAAAATGCATGATTTTTGGGAAATTTTATTAGAAAATATGGGTATTTATTTTCCTTGAAGTGTGGTATTCGGTTACATATATCCTAAATTAAAAACATATATTGTTTTTATTGCATGATAAAATAAAATGGCCGGCATACCACCGCGTTCTTCTGGCAAGTCCACGCGTGGATTGCAAATTGGCGTGAGTTCTACACCCATTGTATTTGTCTAAATCTAACTTCTGAAAAAAATTCTTTTTACTAATATCCTTAGTTTCTGTATAAACCTAAAAGAACGAAAAAAAGTTGAGAATTGGAAGGCAACTTTGAACATAACAGTTTGTATTTTAACGATATTTTTTCACATTTTTTGCTATGAAAAATTACTTTTTTATGATTTTTCAAAACAAGTATGTGCATATAGAAAGTAATAGTGTTATGCAATTATGCTTAAAATTTCATTGAAATCCATTGAATAATTTTCAAGTAAGAGTTTATGCCAATTCAGAAATGTAGTTTTATGAAAAACGCATTTAAAGATTTGAAAAGTGAAAAGTGCATGATATCTATATTATAACGACTAATCAGCGATTCCAAGTCCATACAATAGCCCTTCAGCTCCCTCGTAGAACTCATTTTGCTCGATTTGCATCTCTCTCTGGGATTTACGAGCCTCCTTGGTGGATAAAGAACTGCGTCGTCTGTGTCGAAACAAGTGGTACTTGCTGATCTTATTAGCGTACTTCTTACACTGACTTTCAATAATTATTCTTAACTTCTGCATACTTTATAAAATGAAAGTATATCCTTCATTGAACAATCCAGCATAAATATACGATGCTATTTCAACTATTTTTAAACCAGAATTGCGGCGTTTCAGGGTTAAGCGCCAGACAGTAGAATTGAAACTTTCATTTGCACTCTGCGTGTGGCCGCCTAAGCATCTCTAGAGTAATTAGTTCTTGGATAAATCTTCATAAATTGTAAGATTATGTTTCTGCACTGTTAGATTAAGCGGTGGAGAGTGCTTAAACAAATCCAAATTTCCTGCGACAGCTTTACATTTCTGTCACTTGCACCGGCTGTCTTCTCCTTCCGGGCAGTATTCATGCTGTGGATTTTCGTTCGTAGAGCACAAATGGTAATAAATGGCCATAATATTTTTCTTCATGCCTTCAACACTCTCCACATTTCTTCGAATAACTAAACCATGGTAATTGGTCAGTTTTTGTACCAAAGTATATGTTAATCTGTTCTTTCCACCAAGCTTATGTGCTTTCTTTATGTTTTGAATTAAAGTGATAACATTAATTTTTTAACCCTTGACAATGCCGGTTTCATGTACCGATGTCGCTCAAACGAAAATTTCGCTATCAGTCCCAGAAATTCACATTCTCCAAACCAAAAGCCCAATGTCAGTTCCCTCTGAACCCACGTTGCCTGAAAGGAAAGTACACTGTCAATCCGCAGGGACTGACGTTGCGCCCAACGTGTTAAGCGAGTGTGTGTAATGAAAATTACTGTAGGTCAGTGCGAGTTTAGTACAGTGGTTGGCAAATTACAACCCGCGAGTTAAATCCGGTTGGTTCCAAAATATCATCGTTAGGTCAGATTTTGTTTAGTATGTTCCGTAAACCTTGTTTCTTATTTTTTAGTTACAGAAGCAAGTGTACTTGTTAGATGTACAACTTTGCTTGCGCCGGTTTTTTCCCGAAATTCGAGGCTTTATCGTAAAAAACCGGTTATACATTTATAATTCAAAGTATTGTCCATCGTTGGCCGTTACTTTCTCCTATCTTTCGGGCAGCGTGCGGATCCAGCTTTGAAAATACTTATCTTACTTATTTACTTAACTTTCTTAACTTGCACTACTTACCGCTAAAGCGATCTATAGGAAAACGGCGGAAGCAAAGTTCTACTCCTAATATATAAATAATTTTCTATATTACAGCTTTGTTTTTATATGCGCAAAATTATCCGGAAAATCAGGATGAAATAAAATCGGAGAAATCGACAAAGCAATTAAGCATTGACATCGTGAAGAGTGTTAATATTTTAATCGAATAATCCGAATATAATAACAAACACTTTCGTGCAACGGAACAGCCATAGCAACAGGTCTCCAATGAGCCTCCTCCGACGTGCAAGATTAACGTTAATTCACATGTCGAACCGGTCGATAATGTAATTCATATCTAAATGCATATTCCATGAACGCGACATCGTTAATATCTAGGGCTCGTCGGCCCCGAGGGAGATATAAATGTGTATTTATGGCGCTTTTTCTCAGACCAACCCTCGTAATGGACTTTCGTATCCCCAAGATTCTCTGTATTTTGTCTTGCACCGTTCCCCAATGTCGAGCTGCTTTTATTCGACTCTCGGTGCCGGCAAATTTATCCTTTGCATAATACATCGACAATAGCCCACATTTTGTCGCGAATTTCCTTTAATATTCACCACTATTCCATCGGTTCTTTACGTAGATAAAAGCCACTCCTATGAGAGAGACCAGATTTTTTCCTTATATTCTTTCATTCGACATTTTCATTGTCACGAGTAAGAATCGAGTAAATCGTCGTGCACCGGAGTGCGGCGCAGTTTCGTTGGTCGAAGCCTCGAGGGATTTTCCAGAACGAAGCTTTCGAAGGGCGCACGTAGCGTATTGCGCGCAGCTCGGTGCATCCTATAATAATAATGATGATAGGGCGGCTTGTCGCCGGGGCAATATCCCATTACCGGTCCACATAGAATAGTAGTTGTCAAGTTCCAGTGTAATGCAGGAAGTTTACCGGTTGAAAACGGTTGGAACTTCGGCGCCGATGAGAGAAACTCGCTCCAGCACATCCGTCACGTTCCTAACCACGGCGATGCGTGACTTAAGTACAAACCGAAATGTATCCCTGGCCACGGGAGACACTTTTATAGCTCGTAGGACAGGAACCGAAAAGGAAGATAGGCAATATTCGGAGGTCATCGTATCCTGGTTACGACGTAGCTAAGCTCGCGATAAGACGCCGCATTACAGCCTGAATCACAGCCGAAGTGTATATTGACGCACCGTGCTTTTAATCCCCGAATTCTCGCCAGGCCGGCTAAACGACCGGTCCCCTTATACGGATCATAATCCTGCATTACGACGCGGATCCATGCAACGCACGGATTTTTGATCCTGTTTTCAGCGTTTTAATTATACCCTATCGATGCTTGGAAATGAAATCAAATCGAAGATACACGCAGGTATCTGGATTGTATTACAGGCGCGAGTACATTTCCGAACCTTCCATTATACCGCAGAAACTCATTATGCATGTTTCGCAATATTTTCCATCAGACTTCGATGTCGTTTTAACGAAAGTAACTTTCCAGGTACTTTCAACCGACTCGATACTACGTCATGCGTCATCATTAATTATATGTTCGTAGCAATATCCGCTTACAGTTGCCAGAAACGCGCCCTTCAGGGCTTCGCATAAATTTTAATGCCAATTAACGTTGATTAAATCGCCATATGGAGGAAGAAATAATGCCTTGCAATTAACTCGGTCATATATGCCAGAGAGCGGCGCTACGGTGCATCGCGCTTGGGGGCGGGAGAGGAGGAGGCTTTGGGAGGGGAGAAAAAAACGGGTAAAAAAAAACGAGGGCACGTAAAAAAGGTAGAAATGGCAAGCCGATATTATTTATCCCTCGGAATGAAAAATTTTGAAATATTGTTGGATATTTATCCGTCCTGTCTCGCCTGTAATTTATCAGGGGGGCCCGATATCTGGGAATAACGTTTGGCGCACTTGGCGCGGATTTAATTTCCAATCGAAAAACCGGCGCCCCGCAACATATTTTTAATCGTCGAGCAACTCGCCCGTGCGCTTTGCACGCGCCACTTTGAATCGCCGGCCGACGGACGAATAACGCCCGAATTGCATAACCGATGCGTACGTTCTGGACTTAACCCTCGAATGGGCGATACGCGATATAAACATCGATTAATCGAACTTTTATCGTCATATTGTACCGACGTGAATTGGTCGTTTAATGCTGGGATTATCGAATAGGCGGAAATAACTGATCGGTTATCCCTTATAAGAATGAATTCACCAATATAACGATGTAATCTCTATGTTCTGCATTACTTCCTTGGATGATTATATTGATCTATTCACATTTTTCCATCGATCTCTGTCGCTTTTTTTTCTTTCTATAGACAGCTGCTGCAGGTTTACTTTAATATGCTCGAAAACTGGAAGATAATTTTATCGTTAAATTATTAGGAGGAATGGGGATATATTGCTCTTCTTTCAAGTCAGGCATAAAGGTTTTATTACGAGCAATACTCTCGAGACTAAGAAACAACGTATGAACGACTTATTATCAACGTTCACTACAGATTTTCTTAACGAACACGAGTATACCTTCTTCGAGTTTTGACATAGCGACGAAGACACTGTTGAAATTTGCAAAAACAAGCCTGACCGTAATTTTGTGAAAATGCGCGTATATAACTCGTGCGCTAAGCGTCGTAATAAATAAACAATCGAGCCGCGTACGCCTCGTTACGGAGAAGCAGTGCGTACCCCACCGCCATCCGGAACTTCGTTGGGGGAGGAGATTTAATTGAATACCGAAAATTATTTCGCGCGATTATCGTTATTCCGATTGTAACATCCCGTAATCTGATTGAACCTCGCAATTACGCGCGCGCGCGCGCCTGCCGAATGTTCGCGTAACTGGAATCAAACGGTTCACGGAAATTCCGATGGTTCGCATCTGTTAATGCACACGGCGAATTCGCACGTCGAACCTACCTATCGCATTCGCACTCCATAATCTATTCCGGTCGTCGATTCATTTTCGCACTCATTTTGCGCCCCGTAAATCGTGGCCTCCTCTAATACCGGCCGATGTAAAAATACGTCCGTGAGCGCATCTCGCCTATGAATCACGCGGCGAATCGCAGAATCGTGGTGTTGTTCAGGCAAACGGGGGAACTCTGGTTAGCTCCAGACCACTTCGCCGTGGTGGCCATTAGTCCGATTGCGCAAAACGCCGTGAGTTGCGGATGCTATCGAGTATCACTTTAGATTTTAATGCAATCCGAAGGTGTCTCTCGTCTGCATTGTGGCCGGGGCAGAATTTATGGCGGTAGCACCGTCTTGCTTTAACCGATGATGGATCTTATGTTTGAGCTTCTTTGACATATTCCGTGCCACGTTAATTGGTATATATATAATAATTAATAATTACATATAATAGTTGAAACTTGTTTTCCAACAGAAACAAGTGAAAAACACAAAATATTTTTTTCCGTATATTTACCTACTTCCTCTATAGTTATATATTTTATTTTCCTCCTTTTTTGTTTGAAAAATTCAAATATAGCAGGTTCTTTTTGATAATCGAAAAGTTTCGTACTGATCGACTTTTACAATGGAATTGATTATAGCGCCACGTGTACCGTTTACAGTACCATTTATGATATACGATGTGATAACTGCTCTAAACAATCTAATTAATTGCGGATTGATGAGGTAATGAAATATTGTGTGATAATATATCGGTCTTTAGTCAAAACATCGAATGGCCTGGACGATAAGTTGGGTAAAAACAACTTAGCACGGAACGTGTTAAGGAGACGTGCTAATGCTTAGTTTAGCCAGGAAGATTATTTTTAGTATCACTTTTATTATACGCAAGTATATATATATTTTAGTGTTAAATTAATTATATACATATTTGGGCGTGGAATATATTGTACATTAATTTATATGTCTCTACGTACGTCTCAATCAATGCATTATTGCATTTGTCATGGAAATTTAGAGCACAGGAGCTTATATCGATTTATTCGTCGCGTGTCTCGCTATTTCTGAATTATAGAATATTGTGTTTAGTGTCTGCTCGGAGTGCACTCGCCTTTACAAACCGCCGTGATTCTTAGACGAAATGCAAAGATCTCGGTGGATTCGTATAAAAGCCTAAAACGCAGTGAGAAATGCTTTCAAAGGTGCGGCGTTTTCGAGCGAAAGCCTCGAAAATTGCTTTTGCCAAGGAGTTGAACGCCATGTCGTGAGAATGCCTCGAAATATTGCTTAAACTTGGGGTATGCGCGAAAAATACTTGATAATGTTTCAAAGTCGGTATTCGCGATAAATACGAAAGACAGCTTGTGCGTCCGTGTATAGTATCTCGTTTAAACACATGCGTATCTACGTCGAAAGTTTTAGAATCGACGGGAAATTGACTGTGTCTAAGAAGAGGAAGAAGTTTATCTTGTCGCTTTTTATAAGACAAGAAAATCAAATTATCATATCTTCCATTAATGTTTACGTTAATTAATGTGAACGAACCACGAGATGCGATATCGCGCCTTAATATATATCCTTAAATCGCATACGCGATTTCACCTCGAGAAAAAGCCGAACTCGCGGATCCACGTTTCTCAAAGTGCGATACACAAATGTGCACAAGCTCCAAGTACCATCCATCGATATTCCAGAAATAAAAAGTTTACGCACACTCCGACCACTTTGTCGTAAAATCGAGCATTACCCTCCGACTAACGAGGAACAGAGCGAGTTTCTACAATGGATCACCGGCTCTATAAAGCGCCTATACCGGTGTTCAACCGGGTCGCTCATGACGTCCAATTCATTTTTGCAATTCGTTTCGTACCGATGCCTGTAAATTGGAGTCGCTGTAATTCGGGGGTTTGGCCGGGGCAATATCCAGCGTACGGCAGTCAGCAAATGTCCGTGGGACACAGAGCGAGAGAGAGAGAGAGAGAAAGAGGGAGAGAGGAATAGCGAGCAAGTGAGAGATTGGAAGAGCGAGAGTGAGAATAAGAGAGTGAAAGAATGAGAGCCAGAGAGGGATGGACGGTGAGAGAGTGTGTATGATAAAGAGAGGGGAGGCAAGGGAGTGTGAGAGAGAGAAAGAGAGAGAGGGGGACGGGGAGGATGGAGGAAGAGGAGCACTGTGCTGGCCAGAAAATAGGAGAATGGGGTTGTGCACACCCCGAAAGTGGAGTACCGTCCGTTGAACGGTCACGGGCCCGCGAATATGGCAGCACCGACCCGGGGTGGAATCCACCAATAAGCTGGGTATTAATCACAACTCCGGAGTGACACTCTGCGGAATAGTATAGATAACACAGTTCCTGCCAGCGGAGGGGGCGGAGGAGGTGGAAGAGGGGCGGCCAACTAAATGGAAATGGTCACGAATCGAACGGAAAAACTGCCGATTCGAATGGTTGTAGAAATGTCTGTACCTCAGGATGGGAGTCACGCGGATATTTATATGAACGTGTATCGGAAGAATCCTTTCAGGCGCTCGGAGTGACTTGAGTCGGAAAATGAAATCATGTTCCTTGCGCTCGTGGATATCGACTTTTGTCTATGGTTCGCAACGCTGGTTTCACTCTAAAGCTTGGCTCTTAACATTTAATCCACTAGAGCCTGTTAACCCCTTGACATACAATGAGTTGGGGTTGTCATTCATTTCATGTGCTATTGTAGACTTTGACGAGTCTAACTTGTTAAGAGCTCTTTTTGGTGGATGCCGCGCACTAGGTTGTTAGATTATTCAGTCGTTTCCATTGTGCGTCGATTCTGGTTTGTTCACAATGTTTGAAATGCCCCATCCTCCCATCCTTTCAACAGTAGCAATAACAAAGTTGCATCCATAAGTCAGTAAATCAGAAAGAAGCACGTTGAAAGCAGTAGTCGGTATAGCAGTGTTCTCGCACGACGAGTGGCATACTAGACAATATTCGAGTTTAGTACAAATTATAAATAATTGTTCTCATATAAGGATCTAAATTTAAAAATAAAACTTTCTCTTTCTTAGCTTGCATATAACTGTTTGGTTGAACCAAATTAAATAGTATTTTTCGGACGTATTCAATTCCGTTTTATTTGTATGTCAAGGGCTTAATAGGCGTTTAAACTTCGATTCTAAATCACACATTATGCAACGCTATCGAACTGTTAATTTTTGCGACTTTCTCTACATTACGAGATATTCGTTAATACGTGTCGTTATAATTGATCGTCATATAGGTATTTATATCGACAGGTACGAGTACCAATGCTTTATCAACCAATGGAAGGATTAATATCTGGAGTAGATACAAAGTGCCTTTGATTTACATACGCCCCACAATAGTTATTATTCAATAGGAGATGAGCACGTGCAAAGAAGGGCAGTAAGATGGTATTAACGGATTTGTATCCTCTTCTCCTGGCATCGATATACATCCGTAAATTCCCTCTTACCTAGATCTCAATACGGCCACTGAAGACTCCTTTGGTCTTTATCGATGCTCCCTGGAATACTGAGGAGCCCCGTTTATTGGTAGTCCGTTTATCGGCTGGATTTTTCATCCGTTGAAGCTTACAACAAGGCCCTTATTATGTCCATTCCAGAGCGACCTGGATGCAACAATTTTCGGTGCACGAACGCGCAGGACTGATCGTGTCGAAGGCGAGCACCGTTTGAAAGCAATTCCCGACGCCTGGTACGGATAGCGACCCTTGAATAAGCACTCGATGAGGCACAGCAAGAACCGGAATTCATGGCCTCCTCCTCTCCACCCCATTCCACTCCCTCTTTACTTAAATGTACCGCTTCGAGCCGGGCGACCATAGTTAATTCGAAGTAAATTCGTCCAATCTCGTGGCGCCGCTAATTTCTTACTTTAACGATCGCCAGCTTGCCTTGCCGAGTTTTTGCCCCTGGACACACGGAATGCTGCAGCTCCCTCCAGTCCCCGAATTCATTTTCGACGCTCAAGGTAATTTCGCCCGGGACCTGCTGTTCACGGTGGATGCTAAATCACCGGATATGTAGGAAATGTTTGTTTGATTTTCGGCACCGACTGCTGAGGTCATTTGGCTTGGGAGTTATCGTTCAACGCGGCTTTTGGACCATCGGTGTTGAAGCAGATTTAGTCTACCGGGCGAAGAGAAAACTGATTAAATCATGGGTACTTGATTAATGATCGAATACAAATCTCTACGTTTCATATTCCCTTTTAGAGTATACGGAGAACTGACTAAGATCGCGTTGCCCAATAAATAATCGTTATGAATATCCAGAGTTCGGAGACAATATCTCATCAACGCTGATATAATATTATTATAAAACTTGATATCGCATAAAGATTTTCAAAGTATAGAGGCGAGCGTATGCCTCAACACCCAATTCAACGAATAATACCTGTTGACGAGGTATCGAGCTTTATTTTCCACGCAAACTCTTGATCCACCCGGGTGTTCAGCGAAGTACCTCTCGCGATCATGATGATTTTCGGAGGAAGTCAAACCCGTGCACAATCCCTGGAGCAAGCGATGGACGTGAATCTGGGTATCGACGTTGCGTCTACCGCGTCGAACAGAATCAGGCGGGCACAGTCTTGCGTAACGAACTGAGCCGCGCCGGCACAAATAATGGGGGTTTTGTTTGGCGAACGGGGTAATTCGTTTATCTCCTTTTTCCAGCAATCCAGCGGCCGAAAGGGGCGGCGGTGGCGAGGAGGGAGGGTGGGGCGAGCGGCTCGAATCAAGCTGGATTACGTGCATTCGTTTCATCTGATCGTAAACAGTTACGTGTTAACAACGGCCGTTCGGCAGATAGCGCGCGCTCCCAAAACGGCGTATGCCGGTGCCGTTTGATTGAGTAACCGATCACAATTTGCAATCGCGACAAAACTGCATTGTTTCGCCGCTCGGCCGGCTATGTGATTTTAAGAGGGAACTCGATATTACGGCCCGGTTATGGCTATTGCTTGATTATGAATTCATGCTGATTACTATCTGCTAGCGCTAATATCGAGGCGTTTGTACCTACGGCTAAAGGGGAGCCTGGAGTGATTTTCGTAGATCGGATCGTGGATCGAGCCGAGTTAGTCGTTTGAATTGTAATATCGTAAGCTTTTTCGTGGTAAGGAGTACGTACGAAGTGCGATAAGCGCGTTGCTCGCGTGGCACTGAGGCCACGTGTAACTGACCAGTGGTTGGGTCAGGGGACGAAGATAGATCGATTGCTCGTATTAGAAGCCTTAAAGAATGCGGCGGTAGGACTGGTTTGGGGGCTTATCGAAATGTGTATTTATGGAGATAAATCCTTTTGCAGCTTGAGAATTCGGACTTATTTGCATGAGGCAGCAAATGGAATTGGTCAAGGCGCATTTGCGCAAAATTTTATTGTGAATGTTGGAGGAAACGAGATGATTTATTTAGCACTTTTGCGATGTAAAACGTTGTGTGGAACGACAATAATTTTCGTGGAGTAACTTCTCTTTTTTGTCTGGTTTTCACTGATATTCAGGGCATCAAAGAGATATCAAGTTTTCAATTAATCTCGACGTCGTGAATAAAATTAACTTCCTCATAGTGCCGGCTTCATCGAAGAATGTTGCCCCTATAATGGCGCAACTTGAAGAAGGACATGCACTATACATCGTATAATCGTTTGTAATCGATTTTGCGATTAAAACTTCGGCAGTTTGGTGTACGCTTTAATTATGAGCAAACGAACTTTTAATCAAAGTTAGTGGAAAGGAGGGTTCTTATTTAATGTTTTCGTTAATCTAGCGAATATAATTAAACGTCAACGAGGGCGAAGTTTCCTATCAAATGAGCATCGACTTTCTGTATTCACTCATATTTAAATTCTACGCACAAATTCCTCGAGTACGTGTAGCGGCGCTGCATTACCTGTTAATTAATCGACGTTAAAAAGGCAAAAGAGTAGTTCGTAACGAGCAAAGGCGAGGAGAGATACGGGAAAAAATGTACGGGGTGCCTCGCGACAAAACTGCACTTCCGCGCGTACTTTCGATCATTCCTGTTGACATAATGCTCGAATGTTGATTGATTATAGTCATACAGGTAAGCGACGTCCGCTCTTTATTTCATTTTCACATTAAAGGATCGTGAAACTCGATCAGTAGCTATAAAAGTGCAAGGAAATTATCGACAGTACACGCAATGTAATTGAATTTCCGTCAGGATATTCTCTAGTTAAGGCTGTCGATAAACGAATTTACATTTTTCCGCATGACGTAATAAGATTATAATGTACGCCGTATGTTATTTCCACCGGAATTACAGACAATTACAAACGTATTATCGCGATATTGCAATGCGATGCGGCGAGACATCGGATATTATTTACAGCCAACATCAACCAACGTGAGGAATTAAGGGGATGTATTTTAACAAGCTTAACCACGTTCATCAATTTTGCAATACATCGCGCGCATTATATGAACGTCGGTACGAAATTCAGCGAAAGCCCGATAGAAAATATGCCATGGGCAAACTGCCGATAGAATTTCAGATTTGATGCTACTTTGGAATCGCGTATCTGCGGGATACCCGGTAGGGTACGAATTTCTTCTTTTTTTACTCCATCGATCGCTCGGTATCCAACTGCTAATTAGCCACTCGATCTCCTTTTTCACCGTCCCTGGCGAGCAACAGACGACTGTCGGGTAAAGACGGTTAAAATTGATGTAAGATCACTCGCCTTTGAGTGGTGCTCGAAATTGGTTTTAATTAAATTTTAACAATACGTTTCCCTTTCGCGCTCCGCGGACTTAAGTGAGTCGCCGATATTGTTCCGCGGGAAATGGGTAGGGCATTGGAATTAAACCCATCGAATTTCAGTGATGCAAACGATTTTAATTATGAAGAAATGCTCTGTAAACGCGAAATGTGGCGCTGCTGAACTTGCCGCTTCGAGCGCTGCCCGAGTGCTTTCCTTGCCGTCTATTTGCGTTTTAAGTGGCCAACTGGATTCCCTTCTACCGAGGTCGTTATCCGATGGGGCGGAACAGGAGCAACGAGACGAGTCTGTCGTTTAATTCGTTCTCCACGGCCGCTTCGGAATTGAACTCTACGCGGATACGTCTTTTCATGAAAATAAAGTCCGTGCGGCATGTACACTCTAATTCTTATAATTCAGAACTTATCGGGAAATGGCAGATTAAGTGATCCCGGCAGTTGGTGTCGGAAATTGAAAAATGGCGCGGAAAGGTAAGACAAACGTTTGAAATTGTTTCGATCTTTTAAATTGCTGAAAGTTTTCGTGTCTGACAATGGATTATGTTATATGGTTTATTTTGCAAATGGCGTAAGTCCGTTTTCTCTTGTTTCGAGAAAATTAAAGGTTAGCATATGTGTTAATTAACAAATATGGGTTAATATTATCGATTGTGGCAATGTTTTTACTAATTTATCAATATGTAATTTGATTATATCAATTTGTTTTAGGAAAATTTGACTAAAGTAATGTATATTTACGGGATACAAATGGACTTACACCACTTTCAAAATAAACGGTCCGTATACAAAACACATTTTTTTTCTATTCTCATAAGAGAGTTGATTTATCCAATGTCTACTCTTGTTTTTTTTCCAGGTTTGTGGATTATTAAACATTAAAAAAAGGGCGTTATAGGATAATCCATTGTGTATATTTCAATTTAGTTTACGATTAAATACAAATGGAAATTAAAATATGCTCAATGTCAAGAACTAAAAATCATATCGATTATAGAGAGTTACAATTATGGGAATTTGAAAATAGTCCTGCATGAGAATAAATAAATATTTTAAAGAGTATAAGTGCGTGCGACTGAAGGAAGAGTGTTTGGGCTATAAGACGGTGAATAATGAGCGATTGGCACGGAGTGCGTCGTTTAGTTTTTTTTAATCAGCGGTTACGAATGGTTTGAAGAATGCACGTATAATGAATGTGTAAATATGTACGAATTAAAGGGAGTGTATGCAGAGACATTAGGGAGGAAGAACAGTTAGTTACAGAGAGTCGCAGAGAGTTACAGTAGAGTAGAGTCAAAGTAAAGAATACGACTGTATTACAGTAATATTACATTAATAAAGTATCTTCACTTATCAACACAAACCGTTGGCCAAATAATAGTTGAACCAAATCACCCCTATCAATCCCCACACATATGTAATCAATCATATTAACACTCAATCGACCGGTAGTAGGTCAACATCTTACGCACTGCCATTCGGATACTAAGCCACAGATACATTCACACGTAGATACACTCTTGCGCGGGAATTTATGCGCTTTTCTTATGCCCATATAAAAGTGTTCGCTTTCCGTTATTATAGGATGATTACATCTAATAACATCTTTTATTTTCATGTTTATTAATGCTAAGCAATACTTATTGTATCTATAGTAAAATAAATAATAATAAACAAATAAGTAATAGTTTAACATATTTTTTAAGTATATCGCTCAAAGCGGTTACCTTTGTGTAATGGTATATTGCAAAATTTACAGGCACAACATGTTCCGCTACTATATCGCAGGTTCACTTTCATCGCTAGAATTATCTGTCGAATAGCTTTGAGAGCAATTAAACAGATCGTCTAAAGGAAACATCGTTTCTGTGTTCATAGCGAAGTGCAGCAATTATTTAAAAAACTAGATAACAATATCTGAGCTTCCAGTAGTATAATCGAGCGCTTGTACTACGATAACAAATAACAAAGTATAGGTTGCTATGACAATCGATCCACAAGCTATTGGTCGATAAGTGTCTCGCCGAAAAACCGGTTACTAGGCTACCGGTCGGTAAGCGTTGGCGACGAAAAGCCTATTAATAGGCCATCGGTCAGTAAAGTGTTAATATTATCCACGTATGAATGTTGCGACTCTATGTTTAAACTTATTGTCTTATCTTAAATCAACTTTTTGTCAAATGGTCGTGTGTTTACGGAATTCAACGATTGCAATAGGATTTTAGAATCAGGTTCTTCGAGCGGAAAATGTTATTCCGATTTTGGGAATAAAGTTCTGTGTTTGTGAAATACAGTGCTTTTTCATTTTCCTAACGAAGCGGTTAGGAAGAGGCGCCCAACGAGTCAGGATGGGCGATCGTGATCTGACGAAATGCAACATCCGCCCAGATTCGTTCGGCACTCGCGTTTCATCGGGTATATTGTGCGTCCACGAGATCCATTCGGATGCGATTCATCGGCGTTGCAAACCTCTAGGCGCATTCACCCAATTTTCATTTCGCGCGTGCACATTCTCTCTTTGCCAAGGTGATTGGTATACCGGGACCAATAGAAGAACGCGCTTGCGTCGAAAACAGCTAATGGCCCGTGGAAATTCAATTTCATCTCGACGCACGGCGAGCGATACAAGGATCCGTATTGCCACCTTTTGTGCCCAAAAACCCAAATTTTTTGATGTTCGATAAAATTAGACTGACGGTATAAAAAAGAGGTAAACTGAGAAAAATGGATTCTTTGAATCATTTGAAAAAATCATAAGTCCGTATGGATTAATAGTGCATTGAATTGTCTATGAAAATCTTACTTGTACCTTTAACCTGATTAGACACTTTTAATTAAGAATTACGAGTTTGCTCACTCGAGATTTAGATCTTCATCCGCTGCTTCAGCAACTACATACATACGAGATGATGGTGGTTCTTTGTAATACAGGCAGACATCATGAAGTAGTAGAGCGTGAAATACGTTTCATTAATTAGATGAATTTAAGATCCAACACTTAATAATATTGTCAAAGGCGTTAAATTTGGTAAAATTTAATTATGAAATTGTACAATTATTTCATTTTGGGTTTGAGTACTTCTTATCACGGGTACGTTTCAAAAAGACGAGGTATTTCGCATTCCGCGGGATCCCCTTAACGTTCCTTTTATCAGATTGGCTCAAACAAGGCAAGGAGAGCGGGGTAGATTAGCAGGTAAGGACTGAAGGGAGAAGAGAGACTAAGAGTGGATAAGATAATTAGGTTATACTTGTCACAGAGTCTTGGCAGGATCGTGTACGCGAAAGAAATTAGGACACCTCCTCCGAAGGTCCAACAAGTTACGGTATTATGTGCCCCGATCATTTGCAAATGAAGCTTTCCGCGATGATTCATTATCTTAATGGAATTGCAAATACCGTTTAAACGCGGATTTCCGGCATTAATGTGAATTCAAAGCGACAGAAATAGTTATGCTAAGAAACTCGCCATTCTTCCTCCGTTACTCCGTTTGGCCAATCTATTTATGGAATAAAAACCGTATATCTCCGAATATCGATATCCATAAATCCATTATTAAAAAAAGTACATGTATTACATTATCCATATATCTTCATCATTTCAACGATCAAACATTGCGTATATATAGTGAAAAATAAATACCGTGGATGATGCTTAAGCCTTATTTTCAAAATCTAACATTTTTCTAATAATAAAATGAACAATGCACGTATATAAAAGTCAACTTGCACTTGTCCGTAATTTACTTTTGATAACCCGTTAATAAATATTCAGTAAAAATGCTTATGAATCAAGAATGTTGGCAAGCCATGTTTTTTTATAAACACATTAACTGTTACGTCAGTCACCGGTGTAACTGACTCTGAACTCTTGCGTTCAAGCCGCGTCAATCACCGGTGATTGACAGTACAAAATACGATATAAAAATAAAAAAATTACATTGCTTTAATCACTTTTAAGTCATTCCAGGATCACATCATTAACGTTCTTAAATATTTCTTACCAAAAAATGTTAATAGATTGTATCAAACACTGTAAACAAAAAAACAGTTGTCCTTCCTTAAAGGAATGTCCATAAGAATTTCGGTCTAAACGTTATTATCTTATTCTATAATAAGAAACAATGGCCCTAATATGTTTACACACCCGCAGCGAGTAAGTTTTGATCATAGAATTGCGCTTGTCATTGCTGTACCATAATACCAGCGCACTTCTAAGCACGTGCGTGGCCAGGCGGAGATTTTCTTGTAAATGCGCGTCGCAGTCACGTGTTAATATATAGATGTTACGTTCATACATAGATTCGTTCCCTGCTGCTTACGGTGGTCGGCTCAAAGCTCGTCAGTTGATCAATTTCGGGGGTGGAATTAGTCCGTTAATCGGATACTTCTAGCCGCTATTAGCCGGTAGACTGCGCCTTTGCTGGCCCACGTTCTGTATTTGCCTCGCCAGCGAACACGCGCTGCGTTATTCCGAGCGCGCGGACATCAAAATCTATTCGCCGTCGAGCATAATTGGCTACCTCAAGTTCACGGATTTGGCCACACAAAGATCAAAGGAACCACCGGGAGCGTCGCGGTGGTTCTACTCCGCGCCAACGATTCCGAGAATGGCAATTTCTGTAAGGCATTGACAATTAAGTGGGCCGAAATGCGATTCAGCCACTCCGTAACTCGCATTCCTTACAGATTTCCGAATTCTGATCATTGTGTCATCTCAGCTCCTGCGCTATCTCGCGAGGTAACATAAAATAAGAAAGTGGATGTAAAGGCTGAGATAAAGGTTGGTGCGTGACTAATTTAGAATTCATTTTATCGAACAGTTGTAAGGAACACGCGTAGTTATTCATCACGGAATCGAGGCTTATAAGCGTATATCGCGACGCGTGTAAGATATTGTAAGAATAAGAATCGGAAGCGCCGAGTGTAGGATAGCAATAATCTATCTTAAGAATAAGTCGTAGAGGCGGACTGCCGCGTTGTCCGCTGTAAGAAAATATTTACAAGCCGCATAGCAATTTTAAGTGTGTTATGCCATCAAACGTATGAAAGTGTGTGTATGTCTGTGCATGGGACAATGCGTAACTGGAGCACTGTCTCGGGCACTGCGAGTCTAGTTTGAAGAGTCGAGAAGAAGAGTCGAGTTTAAACCGCCGTAGAAGAAATACATTTATGTTATAAAAAATCTGGTTTTTTCCCTAATCATTCCCTTAGGCTACTACCTTATGTTTTATATTCTTCACATCTTAGAGTATCAAGTACAAAGTAGAACTATGAGCTGGCATTGTGATTGTTGTTTTACGTGCCACCACTTATGAACGTGATACGAGACTGAGGGTTAAAGGGTACAACAAAGATGGTATCTCGCGATGCGTCGTGTATCGAGGATCCCATCGTAAGAATCAGCCGCGTAATTGAATGAACGACACGGCTTCGCGGTTAAACAGAACGCGAGGCACATAGAAGGCAGTCGCGGAGCTTATCTTTTTCATGCTGCTCAGCCGCTGGATATCGCGGTGGATCGTAACGGACCTATAGCGATAGCGCCGCCCTTCCGTTTTGCCCTCGGGCGGCAGTTAAAATAATCTCGAAAACGGCAAATGCACCTACATACGTGCGTTATCCCGGCAGATTTATCGGATATCCTCAATGGCCAGCCGGTTACGAGGGCTCGCGATAAAAGGCACCGATTTTACTTCGTCGACTCGAAAGTGTTCTTTATGATTTTGGAAAAATTGGATCGCCCCGTGGGATCTGCGGTGATTTAACTTTTTTTTTTTTCTTGCCTTCTAACTGTAGCCGCCATCTTTTTTGTATGTCTGCTGGTGTACGTAAAGTCTAATGACTTTATATAATGTAACTTTATGTAATGCACGGTGGAGCTCTTTGTCGATGTATATGCGTGGTGCAGAGGTTGGAAAGAGATTTTTAATCAACGAGTTTTAATCGGTTAATCTGATCGAGTTTCACGATATTTTATACTTTGGTTTTGGCCAAGTGTCGATGGATATTTAAATTAAATTCCCTCTGTCGTGTTGATCGTTAAAAACGAATGATTGCTAGGGCAAAGTTTTAAAAAATTGCAATTTGCAGGATTGCCGATGGTCTAATTATCGACGAGTATCAATAGGGATTTATATTATATTTTCCATTCCAAGGAAAGTCCCAAATTAAAATTGTGCCAAAATATAGTTACAGTTCTGAATATATAGCAGCGGTTAGTATTTCATCATTTTTATCATTTTCCTAGAAAAGAATAGTTTTAATCGATGTAATAAGAATTCGTCGTATATCTGTGGTTTGAGTAAACTCGGACCGCGGAATTTTCATCGGAATCGAAGAAGTGGGCTTGTCGAGGGCCTCGTTTAACGTAAGTGCTGACATGCTTTGGCGGACGCAACGTAAAGCAGGGTAACTCAGTAATTCGTAGTCTGCCCACGGCATTTGGAAGGGAATGACAAAAATTTGTAGTATTAACGGGGATTGAACGAAATGTAGGAAGAGTGCCTATGAATTGCCACATTATGACTACATTTCAAATCGTTTTGCAAATGGAATGAATTGCAAATTATGTAAAAAAAACTTTTTCTTAACTAATTATACTCTATTGACACATCTATCAGGCTATAGAGTATTAACACCATCAATATATTTATAATCATATTGAAGTGACACTCCATCAATTTTCAAATTTCTTCTGTAAAATCAGCAGCACCAATCACGATTTATCGTTATTAATTATATATTAATTAAAAGTACCGAAGGTGCCTGGCGGTTGTAATACACTTCAATATTCTCTGTTAATCTTATATCGGGCAGCAGAGTATCGATGAAACAACACGTTTTACGTTTTGTTACACACTAGTCCACGGCCTCCTCAAAAGTATAATTTATTCGCTGTATAAATATAACATAGAAAATAATTTACATGTCTTTAATAAACTCAAAAGGAGGAAATAAGAGGATACAATTGTATTACCTTAAACATGTCATGCGGTTGAAAAATTCAGATGGCAATATTACTTTAGAGATCGTCAAATGTACAAAAACGAAGCATAACCGGTCCTTATTCGTTATGCTAAAAGTACAATAAATTCAGTCCGATTTAGTCAGTGTAATACTATTTCGTTTCAGAATACTTAAACAAACCGAGGCATGAGTGCGGGTTATCAACGGTGATGTTAATTAACGTAAAGAGAACATGATCGCAAAAATTAAAAACGATATTTAAAAACTGAAAATGTGACTCGACATCCTACGTCTTACCCCGGTCCTGGTAGGCGTAGAAATGCTCATAGCGGAAGTAAGTAGCAGCTATGTGCCTAACTGTGATCGATAATTACGTTAGAAGGTCGATGATTCGGGCGCCTGATTTAAATTTCTGTACTAAGAGAATTTGCAGTCGGTAAAGTAGAAGGATGAAACGAGTCTAATTCAAGTGACAATTAATTATTTTTCGAACTCACATTTGTCATTAGTGTGTTTCCTCATAAACATGCAATTTTTATATCGATTTTGTCACGACCGTTCATACCTAATTCAGTTCTCTGTAAATTCCCCACAAGACACAGTATTCGACGAAGGGTTTATCGTTATCAATCATACATCACTACTTATTATACAAGACATCAGTCAATTTCATTACGAACCTTTAATCCGCAATTCACTCTCCACTCGTGCAAATAGACACGACATTATCCCCATCAACTTACCAAAAGATCATCAGCCTACCATCTCAACTACGACAGGGCGCGTTTTATCGTGTTAACAACTTCGATCACCTTGCACGGACCTCTTTGGTTATCAAAGACAAAGCAGAATACGTTTGATTCTGGAAGGACAAAGGGACGTTGCAAGGCGAAAGGGTACACCGCGACGCAGCCGACAATCGGCGTGCGGCTCGTAGCCGTGGCGCGTGAGGGTGACAAAAATACGACGCGGTATTTGAGGGTGGTATAGGCGGTGGGCGGCGAGGGGAGGCGGGAGGGCGGATGCGAGTTTCGGGGGCTTGATTATTACGAGGGTACGCCGCAGCGCCGCACTTCGACGCGAGCACCGTGCAGTCTGAGGACTCTCACTTACCGCGGAACCGTGATAACAACCACCTACCAACCTCAGCCCCCCTTCCCCCACTCGCCCCATGCACCAGAGATGTACATTATACCGACGATTCTCCCAGCGACCCTCCCCTACCGTACAATGCAGCGCCATGAAATTATTATTCGCTCGGAGGAGCACCGCCGCGGATCTCCCGGAGACAGTTTGCGAAACTTGGGCTAAAATGGGAACGGGAGTTTTGTGCGTCCGGTAAGAAGTGGCCCCTCCGACCGTTTTAAGACGTCGACTACTTCGACGGGCCCCTCGAGATTTCGTACCACGGTATAATGTGATCGTACGAACTCCCCTGTGGCCATTCGGAGAGCGTCGAGCACTACGTCTGGTTTATTCATTATTGGATGCTTTTGTGGTAAGACGATTAAGGCCTTTTTAGAGATCATTATGCGAGCTTTAAGTAAAGCGAGGATAAGTGTTTTGTACGATGGATAAGAAGTGCCCACCGCGCACAGTTTAAAATGTCCACGACGTAGTTGAACGTGCTTCTAGAGATTTTACTTCGGTCTACTGTGGAATGGTTTTAATTTTTTTACTGATATTTGAAGGGTATTAATTGCCTCGCTTATCTCATATTCGACGGTTTAATTACTTGGTAAAAAGGTAATCGTGATTGCGTAAGATCTGTGATTAAATGTTACGCGTAATGGTCGTGTTTCTGTAATTTCACCGAGTGCATTCGATACCTTCTGTGCCTTCAAGGATCTTCAAAGACTAAGTTTACTGGTAAATGCACTATTGATTAACAGACGTGGTAAACGTTGAGTTTTAAAAGTTTCGACGTCAGGCTAATTGATTCGAAAAAAATTTTCGAAACAGCTCGTGCTAATAAAGTCTGGTTGATGCCGCGGTAATTTAATGGTCGTATTACGTTTCCTCTTATTTCAATCAGAAATTTGATGGAAACTCCTTGGAGCCTCTTCTGGCCTTTCAGGGTGAAATTCACATCGATTTAAGTAGGGAGCCCTCGTATCAGAAATATTTTCCGGCTTCCAGGGTCAGTCGCCGATTGGCCCGGCTGATTGGCCGGCGGCTTTCGAAATCCAGTTCCAATAATTGCGCAGGATTATCACATTGATCATCGACATCCTCCGCAAGACTAAGTGACAGGCGCTTACGCCTATTCGACATTTTCTTGTTATCGATTGGCCGTTCGTTAACGACATACTCGTCGTCGGGGTTTGACCTAGTTACTTAATTTGCTCGTTCGTTGCTTTTTTTTGCCCCGCGTTGGAGAAGTTCTCGATCCACTAACCCAGGGAAAATACACCGTCGACCCCACTGTATATTCGTTTCGCCCACTCTATACTCGTATATCCGGCTCACCGCAGAAATTAGTCGTGTTTGCATCGAACTTTGTCGGGAAGATCGAAAAGGGAAATTCATGCTCGTTTTTAGCACTATACTTCAGACGGAGATAGTAATTGGCTTTGAGCCGGTTGCTTCGTTTGCTTCTGTTTTTCTTTCTTACGTTGAGCGAATTTTTCGTCCATTTAGACAGCGTAGATAATTCATCTAGGTCAAATATGTTTTTCCTTATGCTATTTTTCCGTGCGTTTAGGTACATCCTTCTCGACATCGGTTATTGAAATCGCTTACTCTAGTCTCACCTACGTGACTCGAGATCCGCATACTTTTCATGGATAAATATAGGATATACATAGAAAATGCGAATATTCAAAGGTGATAAGCTTTCAAACTTGTTCCTTCCAAGGAACTTTATTCTTGTCTTCGCAAGAATTACAATTTAACGCATAGGATTGAAAGCGGACGGGATGAAAATACCTTGGAAAATTCGATCCTTCGTTCTCTTCACGGCCTCGCTGTCTACCACCCCGAATATCCAGCCTTTCTACTGATGGCGTGTCTTGATTCTGCTCCGGCCAGAATCAGGCGGCGAAATGAATTCTTTCTGAAGGGCCGACGGCGGGATGATTTCGGGGGAAAATAAAACTCGTGCAAGTACCCTCGCACAGGCATGCGAGGGGCGACTTCTCGGTGGAATTAACCCTTTGCAGCCGACGTGTTTTTTGAAGCCGGTACTTCAGTGAGTGGAGGCAAGCTTCTTACAAAGGCGGAGTTTCACGCTAGATACGAATAACAACGTAATGGCGATGGCATAGCTGTGTTAACGCATTACTCGTGATTTATGAAAAGGCGGTTTCGTTTGCTTGCACACCTCTTTAGATATATTGCTAATTTTTGCAATTATGGTGTGTATATGAACATTTCTCGCTCTCTTAATTCCGCGTTCCGCCATGGAATAATATTTAGGAGCTTTAAATCTTCGTTACGGACCTTCGGATTAGACTATCAGGATCATAAATTAAGGATGAAGAATCGCCGATAAAGAGCAAGAGATTTATCTTCGCTGATGCAACGGATGATGGATATTCGTCAGGAGAATAAGTAGTTTAATACTTCCCAAGAGTATTTCGATAACAAGATTACTTTGCGATATCACAAGATCGAATAAGCTTTTCGAGATTTAATTCTCGAGCGCAAGGGGTTGCGTATCAACCCAAAGATCTCCGTTAAAATCTCGTATATCCTTTCGTATTAACCTTTTCGGTTAGGGATCCTTAACAAATAAGGGCGAAAATCTAAAGCCTTCGAGCGCGACATTATGTAATTGTATATTAAAAGCGAATATAATTGATAAAGTATGTTCGTGGTCTTACTGAGCAGCTTTTCCAAGGTAGATGGTTTCATTGAAAAATACAATGTGCTACACAACGTTTCGACTCTATTCCGAGTCCTGTTCATGTATACTACTATAAACTGTAATTGTAATTTTTGTAACAATATACCTAAAGAGGACTCGCAACAGAGTCGAAACGTTATATAGCACATTGTGCTCTTCATTACACCAAGATACCTGCTACCTTGAAAAAACCACTTGCTAAGACCGCGAACATACTTTATCAGTTATAACGTATCGAGCAAGAAGATAGTGAGGAGTAACTGTGCATTAAAAACGAATATACTTTTAAATATACTTTTGGTATTAGCCAAAGAAGTCAAACGCAAGCGAAAAATACTCAACCAAAGTTTAATTTTAAATAATAATTACCACATTTCAAAGAAATATGCTGAGAATTCAAATAAAAAAAAAATGGATTAAGAACTAAAGGAGTTCGTTGTTTTCTCGAAAATAATATTAATATTTTACGTTACGTTTATTCAAACTTTCAACGACAATTCTTATCGCCGTGATAAAACCATTTCAGTAGATATCACGGTAATAAAACCTGTAATGAAGAGTAAGCAGTCATTTCGCAAGTGTATCCAACAGCGATATATCATTGTTCGGCACTAAAAGGGTCTAAAGGCGTCGAGGATGAAGAGGCAGGGCGTCGAGGGGGAAGAAGAGTGCAAACGCGAGAAGGAGGATAACGAGGCGGCGACAGACGCGGTTGCGCGCCGAACGGAAATATTGTACTCGCCGAACGCTGAAAAAAGTTCGTTTAATTAAACCGCCAAATCATCGTCCGTGGCCTCCGCATTTTCCTTTGCTGCAACCGCTTTGTGCTTGCCGTGCCTCGGATATAGGCCTCGAATTTGAATACCGGACCCCATATCGTCAGCGTCTGCTAATTAAATTTTTCCTCGATCACGCGCTAATACCGGAATAACGCGGTCGGGCAATACACTTTGGCACGAACGTAGGCGCGTATGTCGACGAGGAAGACGCGGCATGTGGAATTTCGATGCGCCAAAGCGGAAGTTTAATTCATCAAAGGTGCGAGAGAAGGATGGCTAATTCGTATTGCTTGCTACTGGAGGCCCGTTAACACGTTCACTGCCACGCGCATTTACAAGGAAATCTCCGTCAGGCTACGCGCGCTGCTTAGAGGTGCGCTGGTATTGTGGTATAACAATGCCAAGCGTACTTCTAAAATCGAGTCCTACTCGATGCAGGTGTGTAAATATATAAGGGCTATTGTTTTTTATTAAAGGACATTCGTTCAAGGAAAGACAACTGTTTTTTTGATTACAGTGTTTTGATACAATTCATAAAATCTTTTTGCTAAGAAATATTGGAGTACATTAACGATGCGATCCTGGAATGACTTTTTACAGTGATCGTTGTTCTGCGTCTCATTTGATTTTTCTCAAATCCTTTATTTCTCAATTTTTATAGATCTTTTCACGAGGATATTTGTATATATTAAGGGTACCGGAAAAAATTTTGTCGTTTTTTTTATTTTATGCGGTATGCATTTGTCCTCTCTTCATACCTTTTCGATTTTTTAAAGATTCTTTTAAACACTCGACCACGAGTATCCGAGATTGTTCGCAATTTTTTTCAATCGATAAAGTTGGATTGTTTTCGATTTCAGCAGTCAGTACGGCATCGTCCACTTTTCTAGGTTTTCCACTCCCAGGGCTATTTTTCAAATCCCGATAAATTTCTCGATCAAAATTTCTTGAACCATCTTTGATACTTGCGAACATCTAAATAATCGCCAAGTAAAGTAGAAATATTTTTAGTGGCAATTGTTACAGTCTTTATTAACAAAAAATTATAAAGCATCAAATTTCGAATAAATTCTTCGCTTGGTATAAATTGATTCATTGTAAATCGGGGTACAAGATTCTAACTTTACAAATCACATTACACTCATGACAAATAAAATCACCAAAATAACACAAAACACGTTTTTAAAAGGCAGTAGTCAAAATGCGACCAATCCTCGAAACCGGTTAACGAAAAAAACGATATTCTTTTCCGGGATCCCTAATACTATATAATACCCATATATAGTTTTTTAAAAGCTCTGGAAAATTGTTTAAACATTTATAGATGTTAGTTTTACACATATAAGCGTACTATTAAACACGTGAGTTTCTCAAAAAATCGCAACTTATAGCAACCATAGGCTAAGTTGTTGGTTTTTGTTATTTTATGGATCGCAATTTTCCTTAGCACACATCAATTATTACAGATGATCCTTCTGTTATTATCGATAAACGGTGGTATGGATAAAACTTTTTAGCAGATTGCAACGCAGAGATTAATATCTAAAACAGTTTCAATGTGCAATTTGATTTATATTCATCAGAATTGTTCCAAGTAAAATATGAACGCGTGCAGAAAAAGATAACTAAAGTCTTCAAACGCTCTGCACTCCCCTATAACCGATGTTTCTCTTAGATTTTCACACTCCAATCGTATTCCAAACACCCTTAATCTTTGAAGAGGAAGCGATAATTGAATGTAAGCACTTGATGATTGCCGAGGAGATTCTCGATTTACGATAATCTACACTAGTACGTAATAAAAGGCTAACTGAAGTAAGGCAAAACACATAAACGCAACGTTGCTTCAAAATCAACGTTGGTTAGAATGGGCAAATTGGTCGTGTGCGCGGACAAAGGTGGAACGGAGCGACGGAAAACGTTTGGACAAAGGTCAGAATATTTCCGGTGCACCCTGCATGAGGATGTTGCTATGAAATACCGGAATGGACTAAAATCGGTGCTTGCACTGAAGGAATATGGGTCAAAATTCCTCTCTCGTTATCCCTGGATTTTTCAACGTGACGCTTGTGCCGTATACCTGCTTGTTTGGAAGATATCCTAAATGGAGTAGCTTAGGACCTTGGGCAAAGCGAGCAGTGATTTATGGATGTTGTTAGCTTAAGGGCCGTACATGATCAGCTACGTAAACGATGAAAGCTGATTGTTTGTAAGCTCTTGAATTTATCTGCAGTCTAGTCTTCATTACTCTCTACTCTTTGTATCCCAATGCGTTTTGTTTCTTTTCGCAAGGTATTGAGAACATTAAGGGGATGCTGGATAATACGCGCAGAGGTATCGTTATTATCTCCATCTATATAGGCTTCTGAAAGGAAAAAAAAAAGCGGCAAGTTAATCGGCTTCTCTTAAAAAAATATACGCGTCTGGAGATTTAACCCATTATTTACCATTGTCTCTTTTTTGGAACGCTTGTTTTTTTATGTATTTCTACCTAAACAGTGGAACTTTTAGTTTTGATTGTTGCACCTAAAAGTTACTGCTATAAAAGTTACAACCTCGATAAAAATATTTTTTCCCTAATTAGCTTACTGTAGAAAATGAATTAATTAGTGCATTTTTTAGGACTCCACTTGGCTTTGACATATGGACACGTTTATTTTGAAAGTGGTGCAAGTCCATTTTCCCTTGTTTCGAGAAAATTAAAGGTTAGCATATTTGTCGATCAAAAAATATCGGTTAATATTACCGAGTGTGGCAATGTTTCTACTTGTATATTGTACAAATGTGAAAAGCAGTAGCAACTGATCTTATCATCTGTCTATCAAAATGGACTTACATCACTTTCATAATCAATGGCTGCGGAATTTCTTTTATCGGCCAATATTAAATTGAACAAAGCGTTGGTATTTTTTAAGGTATTAAATACTAACTAGTTATAAACAAAAAGTTTACGCTAAATTAATCATAAATCACGTGATATCACATTTTTTTTTAAAATGAATTTACACCACTTTCAAAATAAACGGTCCATATCATGGATTAATTCAGATATTTCAAGGATTAAAGTATCGATGTGAAAAGAGAGTAGTCAGTTTCAACGTTGGAATGACGAGCTACTAAATTAATTTTCTAGACAATGCAGAATAAATTGTATTTGAGATGAACTTTTCAACGTATTAGGCTTGCAGAATATTTATTCGAGAACAATAAAAAGGAGGACGATTTAATTGAGTGGCTCGCAAAATATATTTCGATATTTAATATGTGCTAATGTGGATTTCCGTAAAACATGAAAGCGCAGAAAGGAGGGCGATGAGATTCGTGAAGGATATATGACCTGAACGAAATCACACCCGACTAATTGAGGTATTTCGGTACTTGAAGCTTTAATATGCGAATAGAAGAGTTTGATTTACTGCTCGAGTACCGACGAGTCCGCTAACAGATTTCAATGCTGCCTAGTTGAATCCATAATTAACTCGACGTTGTGCATAATTAACGCAGAGGTGTGATACAGAAATAGCGCCATATTGCATAAAGAATATAAACGGTTTTTATTCGATCTTTTAGAAATTCACAAATGAATCATATTCATTTTATTTCGTGGAATCATAGATACTGCTTCAGTATACTCCAGTTCTAATATTTATATTCACGAATAAAGCAATGCTTCTTAAATGTCTTGAAAAATAAAACGATGAAAATTTATTGCTGCGCTTATGTTTGTTACTCCTCAATTTCTCGTCCAAACAATATTACCTCCAATATATGCAATAAATTTGCACGCAAATCCTACATCTGTGTCAGTGTAATAAATTAAAAAATTGCTCCATGATCGTCGACCAATCTACCGATAACTATATCCACTTTCCTTTATATAATACCATATAGTAGACAAATTACATTCAAACTATTGTTAAAATTTCGTGAGAATTTATTTCACGGATGATTAACAAATGCTCATCTTCTTCTATCCGAGCCATCGGCTTTCGTAAACTAACGCCAGATATGCTTGATTATAATAAATCATCGATTTGCGGCAAGGCAATCGGATACACGTACCTTTTCCTACGAAAAACCTGGACGTGCGCTATTATTCGAGTCGTTGCGGTGGCTCTCGCCAAATGAAAATCTCGTTCAAATTGAAACTCGATCGCAGGACTGTCACAGAAACGTTTATCGGTGGAAGTAGATGAACGTTTAATACGTACAAATCACGGCTCGGCTGGCCCCCGTATTTTCAGCTCGAAATAACATCCGAAAGGATAGTGGCGGTGGTGCGCATTGATCGATAGGCATTCGTGTTTCCTTGGTGGCGCGTAGAACACGATACGTCGGAAGGAAGCCAAAGTAAATCGCAACCGCAAAATAATCTTCTCCATTTCTTACCTTCGTGCGCTCCCTCTCTCGGCGCCAAACACTGCGGTGAAACTGCACTCGTTACGTTACATATTACGTTTCCCGCGGTTCGTCTAATTCTTCGCCGTCGATTTTGTTGCGGTTATTGTTCAGTCTTGGGCTTGCTACTTAAAACACGGACTTCTGCAGGAACATAAAACCCTGGTGTCGTTATGCGATTGAAGATCTACTGCTTTTAATCTATGTGTCGAATTATGAAGCACACTTGGCTCTCTTATTATTTCCGTGTCAGGTTTGCGCTGTTTTTTTTTTTTATTAATTTTTGGCACCGTCTACTAAGGTTATTTAGCTTAGATACTGCTGTTTAATGTGGATTCTAAACCGCAGGGGGCTATTGTGTATATATCACATGGAAAAACTCAGTGATGGGCGGGAATCGAACCCGGATCTTTCGCGTGGAAGTCTGAGTTTCTATCCACTACAGCACCGTAGCTCTGTTTGCGATGTTATCGGTGCAGAATAGAATAAGATGTTGGCTTTACTTTAGGATCAAGAAAGAAGAAAAGAACAATTTCAGGGAAAGGAGAAACGTATCTTCTGTGTTGTATTATATATTCTTTTCACTGTCTTTTAACTTGTTCACAGTGTGGTAAAATTACGAATTTTGGCTTAAAAAATATCTAGTTGTTTTATGTTTGGAAAGACTTTGGTATGTAATAAAAAATGTAAAAAAACGTGTTTTATGCGTACCTTGTTAGTAACTAGTCAGTGCATAGTAGATTTTAAAGCCGGAATGCATAAGCCGTTCATTGTTAATTGTCAACTGAATTAAGGAATGGTTAATTCAGAACCATTCTAGCCATGTCATAATGTCATTGTGAATTGTATTGTTCTGTCTTACATTCTCTGATGAAGTTGAAGTGTCATTGGTTGAGTTCAGATCATCACTAGCACCCTATTTCTCGTGACAGTTTTAATAAAAATCATCAATTATATTGGTATTAGCGAGCTTTCATACTTAATTATATTAATTTTCATACTTAATAATGCTAAATTCTCTATCTAGTTTCTTCGAGTTAGAATTTCAGTCGACAGAACGACATTGTGTGTGAGTAAGTTAATATTTTTTGGCCACTAGTACGTGGCTCGAAATAATTAAAGTTTACGAAATTTAAGAATTAAATGAAATTGAAAATCAGAAATGTAAAGTGGTGAACGAAGCCATATATGGAAATAAGGCGTGGAAAAAATGCTGGGGTAACTGGAACAGGACTCAAACTTGACTTTTTCACACGCAATGTCGTTTTATCGACTGAAATTCTAACTCTGTAAGAGGAAAGGGTTGCCCGCTCTCGCACGGGAAGCTGGATTCCTTAGCTCCGGTGCGTCGTGCGGAAATCCTCTGCACTATTCTTTCCTTTTGAGCTGGAATAGGGCCGATCCGATCTCTATGAGCGCGAAGGTATGAGTCCCGAGGGACAGCCGCCCTGCGACACGAGTCCCATCAGCGGCGCCCAAAAACGGCCAAACAAGTCGAGAAGACGATGAGCGCCCAGCTGGAGGACCCGCGATGCGCCGGGGACGAACCTCTATTCGGTACACCCACAATAAATTGAACAAACTCCAAGCAACGAAATGGAGAATTTATAATTATTACCTGTGATAATTAATTGCTTGCTAACGGTAAGTCCAATAAAATTCATAATTTGTATTATATTATATACCATTTATCTCGATCACTCGAAACATCTTCGCATCACTGTGCACTGACAAGGCTAAAGCAATGCGAAAGTGAAACTGGGTTTCAAGGACTATACCCAAACCGGGAGAGGGAAAGAGAGAGGAAGTGAGAGGGGAGGGGGATAGAGCTGGATATATGTTTCGTCGAACACTCTGCACAATAACCTTTGTCTCACAAGGAAACGCAATACATTCGATCCATACCCTTGTTCCTAGATTTTTTCAACGTATAAGTAGTGTTAAAACGATGAGAGGGGGGGGGGTGAGGAAGGAGAGGAGATGAGAAAATCGCGGCGCGACGAATTCTTACTAAGAGCACCAGGGATTCTCACGAGTACGAGCCTCCACGACGGCATCCAATGTCGGCCACGGTTGAGAGTGGCAACTGTGTTACTGTACGCGGCAGCTATTCTATGAGCAACTGGTAGGCCCGTTTGACGCTACCTTCGACGCCATTCCCCTATATACCTTTTAAGGTCCGTCGCAGGACTAGTACAAGTACCGTTGAAACCCTAGATCTCTGGAAGAATTCGGGAATCCATGCTCCGTTAAATTGAGCGCAAGCCGAACGAAAGCTGAAGGTTAAAGAGGATTGTATTGCTTAACACGTTCACGCCGGCGCCGATATCCACGTTTCTTCCTGTGAGACGGCACTCGATCTGGAAGATCTTCGCTTTATCTGGCGTCGCAGTGTTATAGGTTTTTCACATTAAATTCCCACTTTTGCAAATGCAATTCAGTTTTGTCCAAAACAAACTTACTAGTGTGCAATGGAATTCCATTGGCAAACGAATAAATTTGTTTTGCAAAAGGGTTCATTTCATTTACAAAAAGGTGAATTCCATTTACAAAGGGGTGAATTTAATGTAAAAACCAGTATCGCTTGTTCAATTAGTAAGAAGAGTAATAGCCAGTAAGAAACTGCGCGCGCTTACTTTGCAAGTTGTATAACTCCATGTAAATAATAAAACTGTATAAATAATATGGTATGACAGGTCTCTGAACCGCGGTGATTACCTGGTATAGGAATAATCTATCCGCCCGCACGGAAAAAAATGGGAACATCTCTAATGGCAACCAAAGAGTAGAACAACGATTCTAATACATAATATAGCGAACGTGAGCATAAACAGTGAAGAAATAGCAATTGGAAAATACATATCATCAAAAAAAGTTCGCACTTTTTTTATTCGTACACAGGGTCAGGAAGAACAGCAAGACAAAGATGTAAAGAATGTTACAAATGTTTATCTACGATATTACAAAAGGTAGACAGTATGTAACCAAAAAAAACTAAAAAAGTAATGACATATTGTAATCATTGTAAGGGCGTGCCTCTGGTTAGAATGTTTGAAAAAATTGCATATGTCACGGACTAATGTTTCTGCGGTTTAAATATCGTTTTAAATGTATACGAATTTGCGCTTTTGGGTCAAACGTGTCTACGTGACACTCTTCTGGGATGAGCCAGATCGATTAACGTTTTTGGGCGAATTTTTTGAGGGATTCGGTGAATTCCTTAACGAAATCACAGTGACAATGAGGATATTCAAAGAACGGTTCGGCGACGGATGTAAGAGGTTGGGGGAGATTTTCAACAGCGACTAAACCTTCTTTTGCAATAAAGGTCTTTATGGACAATTCTAATTTGAAATAAAATCTTTTAACGTTGAGCTTCTGCCCACTGCGAGATTACGCATGAATTTACTTCTCATCAAACTGACCCTTGGTCTTTCCGGTTACACCGATACGCAGTTCAGTATGCTTCAGATAGTCCACAGAAATCTTGGTGTCCACTACTTAACGGAGAGAAACATATGTAGAAAATATTATTACAAGACGTCTAAGGCTTACTGATATTAATTTTTTGTGCAGGGACATCAAGAGAGATCACAAATTTTAGCTACGAACGAGAACGCGTACTCAACAGTAAAATCAGTATAGTAGTGACGAGTGTTCCCAAAAGTGCCGGTGTATATATGCAGGAGATTTTACCCCTTCTCTAAGAAAAATCCTTATAGTGGGACGCAATCCTGCACATGCCCTTATCCTACTTGCGCCCTACTTCTGTTTATCGGGGTTCCTAAAGGTTATGGAATTTTTTCCCCTTTTGTTATACGAAAAATAATATTGGGGCAACCGACGTACAGATGTCAATTTTCACTTTGGTTTATTTTTCGATTTTCCTGTTTTTCCTATTTGGTGTGGCAGTGGTGCTCGTCACACATAGAAAACAACGATAAGTTAGTTTATGAATTGTAATGTTTGTAGTACCGAAATTTTGTTAGTTATGTTTATAATATTATGTTTAGTTATATTTATAATATTTAGATGAAATAAAGTAATTGCTGATTTTTTTAATTAATGTACCTGAAATTACCATTATTTAAATTTTCGACCATATGGCAATTTTTTTTTGTCGGTTTTTTTCACAATCTGATGGAAAATTTAAGCACAAGGCGCCGGTGGTATGCGCCGTCTGATGGGATAGTCGAGCGCGAGCAACCGGTAGAACGCGCCGACGTTAACGTGTTGAGAATAGCACACCTCAAACTAAATCCTCTCATCTGTCTATACATATATCTTATGTATAGTTAATATTAAGAAGTTGATCCTATCTTTGTTCTTCATTCTCCGTTCTTCTCTCTTCTGTATCTAAGCTAAAAGTTTATTGATTGAAAAGCAGTGATGATTAGTGTAAGAACTACAATAAGTGTGTTAAGAGATTAAAATATTATATATAGTATATGTGAAGTAATAATTAAGAAATAAAGTATAAATAATAGAAGAAATGAATAAACTTGGAAACCAAAGAAAAAAATCGTAACAATTAAGAAAAACGACCGTATATAAAATAATGGTGTAAAAATAAAGTAGGAGGGAGGAAGATGCAAGTACAAAATAGACGAAAGAGAAAGAAAAATAATATTTAAAAAAAAGGAGGAAAGGTCTTGATCCTTTGCTGTCTGAGTAAAGAATCGCCTGAAGTCCTTCATCCTCACCTTATACAGTACCCGAAGGGCAACCAACACTACTACATCTAGCTGTGAACGAAAACAAAACAAAAAATTGTTGTCTTGTAAACCGAGAAATTTTAGTGACAATACGGTTACACACTTCTTAGAAATCCATGTATAAGTTGTGTAACACGTAAATTTCTTATAAACAGTTATTTTTATAGCACTCGTTTACAACAATTATTATTTCAGACTCTTTTTATTGGCTCAGATCACTTTTGTTTCATTTTAAGCGTTTGCTTGCAAATCATTATGTGATCAATGTCAATCAAAGGTGATCAATAGCATGTGTGTCAGATTAAGTTATGCAATTTCTTAGCTTATTTTCCTCCAAGACCTCGCTGGTGACGAGATTCAACACGTTTCGCAATTCTGTCGATCCGCAGCAGAATTCAAAGGCGGACAAAACCGAGATTATAGCTCCGTTCTTGATACACGTTATTAACCGACATTTGCATCTTTAATCTTCCATTATCCTTCGCATTTGGGATAATGCACAGCCGTCCACTGGCTGAACGAACTGTGGCGCACTTTTAAACCTTGCATTTAAATTTTATTTTGCGGGTCATTGCAGGTCATTTACAGCATTTTCCGGCGCTGATAGCACGAAATGATTGATCAAGCTTGGGGGAGAAATTAGTATCACGCTTGTCCTCTTGGCTTGTTTTTCGTGATGACGCCACTTCAATTATTCAAGGAACTGATGTACAATTGGAACGGAAGAATCCGATTTTGAACGTTATCGGTGAACATTATTGATTGAACATTATCGAACCATATGATCGATAACGCTCGGCAAGTATAAAACTTCACAAAGTTCTCTCCGAGTTCGTGTCGTGTATTCGTACGTGCTGGTTAGATTAGTTTATCGCAGAGCAGGAAGGTTGGATTACACAAGATGTAAAAAGTACGGATTGCGTGCCAATAAAAGGAAAGCGTAACATCCTTGATCAGTTGACATTCGTATTTATTGCGAGGAAGGTATATGCGACGTTCTTACCAGGTAAATGTGGTGCGCGAGAATTTTGGAACAATGCAGTTTTGGAGACGGACCGTCGCGTCGACCGTCGCGCCGTTATATATACAAAGGGCATAGGAATTTCGAGTGCCCTATCGCCTAGAATGTATGAGTGTGTGTGTGTGTGTGTCTGCTGTATGCAGGCAGTCGATAACCAGTCGGGGAATAGCTAAGAAGTACGACATAGAGAAGCTTGTTAAGAAGTGTGAGTATCTATAGTTCTTGTATATATATATATATATATATTATCGTCATCGATTCATCATACTATAATCTTTGGGAACTTCTCCGGGATTAACCAAATAGATAATTTTACCACATAAATATACGTCTTATAAATCATTATTATAATTAAACGTATGTCTTTAAATTCTTATTCACGTATTATCAACGTCTATAAATCTTATTATATTTAAACATACGTCTATAATTAAATATTTATAGTTGTTCGTGGATGAACTTACAAAATAACGAGGATCAAAGCTTTGTAATCTCAAGTCCTATTATTAAATAATATTCACTTGTTTTTACCTCGTGATATCTTTAATGGCACATTAGCACGGGTAACTTTAATCTTACGGTATGATCGATCAAATCCTTCATCAAATCGGTAACAATGCCATTATCAAATACCTCCTCGAAATGTTCAAACGGACTTCAGATTTTCGTGAAATCGTCGAGGAGACTTTGTAGGTTTCCTCACTTCCATGGCATCGACCTGCGTTAAGTTCATTAGAGTGGACCACGCAATTGCTTCGCGACGACGAATCTACCTTTACACAGACTCGCGTCCGTACTTTCCGATCGTTGCACTCCAAACTTCCCGGTTATATTCGCGGCCCTCCTCCCGGCGATATCCTCCACGATCCTCCGTCCTGCTTTTTAAGGGCTATTGCATTACGTACGTAATAAGATTTCGGGCCGATCAATTGTCGTAATCCACGGTCTATATCATCCAGGATCGTTCAGGCGACTAACTATATTCCCCCGTCCTTTGCCCCCCCCCCCTCCGTCTCATCCTCTCGGTTTATATCGACTTCTGACAATTTGATTTACGAAGGCCAGGAGACGCGGAATGTATGGACCGAAGTTCGGTAAGTGGGATTGGAAGTCAACAGAAATCGCACCGAGGTCCGATCTTCTCCTGCGAATCGCAGGAAGAAGCAGAAGCTGACGAAACGATTCGGTCTTGTCGATGACGGATGTCACGCCGAGTACACGAATCTCCTCTCGTTTGTTATAAGAGAGAATGATCCCTTCGTCATTTATTCTTTCCCTTCGTCACCTTCATGTCTAGTCAGTTTGCTACAATTTGGATGTAGTTAAATCTGTGTTAAAAAGGGGGGCCATTTAAAAGTTTGTTTTTAAAAACGCTATAAAATGAGTGTACATCGATATTTAAAAGAAAAGTTTTTTTTATCGTGAAGGTTGGAGTCTCCGATTTAAGAATGAAAAACAATTTCGTTCATGTGGCTTCCTCTACTGGCCTTACAGTAAGCCATCCTGCGAGTTCAGTTTTCAAACACCTTTTCGATGATTTCGTCGCCTATCTGGCTAATAACAGTCGCGATGTTATGTTTTAAAGCTGGAATTATCTCTGGATTATCCGTATAACATCGGTACTTAACGACACCTCACAGAAAAAAGTCTAACGGCGTCAAATCACAGCTCCGCGCAGGCCAATTGACATCTCCAAAACGGCTGGTTATTCGGTTGTCAAATTTGGTGCGCAAGAGATCGATGGCCAGTAGGCTTGTATGACATGTGGCAACATCCTGTTGAAACCAAAGGTCGTCCACATTCATAGCATCGATTTAAGGCCATAAAAAGTTGGTCAACACGGCTTTGTAACGGTCGCCATTGACGGTAACGGCGTTTCCAGCAGCATTTTCAAAGAAAAATGGGCTAATTATGCCACCACTCCAAAATCCACACCAAACTGTCGCTCTTGGTGGATGCATTGGCTTCTCTATGATTACGTGTGGCTGTTCCGAACCCCAAATTCGGCAGTTCTGCTTGTTTACATAGCCCCTGAGATGGAAATGCGCTTTGCCTGAAAAAATGATTTTTCGACAAAAGTCGACGTCATAATTGAGCTGATCTGTGGCTCACACAGCGAACTGGTATCAAAGCGGATGGGCAATTGGTTTCAACCCCTGAGTCATCTGGACCTTGTAGGCAAATAATCCGAGGTCTTTGTGCAGTATTCTTCTCAGGCTGCTGCGACTAATGGCCAGTTGTTGCGATCGGCGTCGAGTTGAGGTCGATGGATTCTATCTCACACTACGGGCGACAGCCTCAATATTCTCGGGAGTGCGCACTGTCCGAGCTCGGAGACCACTTCTGTTATCAAATAGCAAGCCTGTCTCACGAACTTTCTTCACCAATTTCATTACAGCGGTTCCGCTTGGCGCTTTTTCACGACCCATATTTCTTTTCAAAATTCGCACGGTTTCGGCTACACAACACTGAATTTGAAAATAAGTTTTTAATATTTCGAAACGCTCCTCAAGCGAAAACATGATTGTTTCGTGCCGCGGAATATCAAACTGACCGGCTGTTCAAATTTCAAGCAAATCGGTCACACCAGTCTTGCCATATCCTATAATTTAAAAAGAAACCAGTAGATGGTCCACCCTGTATTCTGTATGTTCCGTAGTTGCGATATATATTATGTATAAGATGTTTTATTTAGGCATAGTGTATAGTATTGAGCCTTTCCAGCCCAATGATGGCACATGGCATCACCCTTATAATATGTTTCTACTAATCAAGTACCTCTAAATTGTTTTTATTCGAAATTTAATTTTCTTACTGAAAAGAACAATGTGCTGGAAAGGGTTACGAATGTAATATTGTACAGTGTTGTGTTATAATAGTGGGATACAATAAGCGCTGTATTATTGAAAATTGTAGTATCATTCTTGGTGGATGATCATAAGTATAATTGTATTTTTTGAAATACCACAATGATTATGGTAGATGCACCCTGTGCGAAGTTAAACACAAAGGTGTATTATACTTAGAGAGAAATATCTGGAAGAGTGGAGCACAACTCTAATTGGCAATTGGTATTTACTTGCTACTTCTAACTACTTCCAATTTTACGTACTTCCAACAACACTTGAAATGTGGTTCAGAGCGATATATACCTTATTACCCCAAATTGGTTGTAGTACGTATCGCAATGAAGGAATGTGTACTTGTAATGTCTGCAAATAAAAGTTAGCATGAAGGGTCTTTAAGATCGTTGATCCAAGTATCTTGGTCTAATGTTAATGTATTAAAACTCAGACGTTAAACGTGCAAACCATAATGAAAATAAAACAAGATTTTTATCATTTCTTTTCGACTTTGTTATCCCGATTTTTAATTAGATTTATTCATTTACGTTTCATTTACAAAAATCAGTCGAATGTTATTTGTATCTGTAAAACCACACTTTTCATTTCAGCCGATAAAGTTTAATCCTCAGTATTAAATATTGACATAAACTTTAGCCGATATTGTAAGACCTATAAGAAATGCCGAGTTTAAACTGTATATTCGAGCGTCGCATTAGTTTATACCAGTGATCGGCAAACTCGTTAGTCAAAACAGCCAAATGTCAGCGTTAAAACAATATTTTTTTTTTGAGAGCCAAATTTAAAATAAATCTCTTGTAGAAAAACTAGAAAATAATAATATATGTTAGATAGGGTTACACACGCTCCATGTACTGGATTGCCTTTTCCCTCCATTATAATGTGAAATTTGTAAATTCGTAATGTTTAAAAAGATGATTACCGTGGAAGTCCTTGTATCGTTTCCTTTCTACGGAGTCACATAACAAAGTGACAGAGGGCTACCAGGGGCCCGTTTCATAAAATTTACGGTTCCTGTATTGCAAGTTATTTCTTCAAATATCCTATATAAATTTAAAAAATAAATAACTACTAATATAAGAACCGTAAGTTTTATAATATGAACCCAGAATTTTATAAATATTGCGTTATTGTTATTAACAATCAAAAAGTGTGTCCAATGTACCAATTCTCAGTAATCGGCCTTTTGATTTTAAGTACTGAATAAAAAAAAATTAGATATTTATCACAATTAACAATAACCCTGTTTATCAATAAAATATATTTTTAGTTACTAAAATATTAAATTGCACATAGTCATTATTCGTGATAGAGCCATTCAAGTGGCCCGACCTCTGATTTATACGATAAGCGAACCGAGGATCTCATTACGATCGCTGCCAAAGGTCTTACGTCGAAACAATGGTTCTTTTGATTACGTCCAACCGTTCCTGCACTGTCGAGCAAGAGGACAGTTCCTCGTACAATTTCATTAAGAGTACATCGCGCATCCCGAACATCCACGATCTTACGCCAGATTGTTAGATTGCTAATCAATTATTAATTCAATAGTTGTCAACGTGTGTAGTGCAACCAACGACAGTCATCCCAACGAACCATTTACAAATTCAGAAGTGCAATAACGATTTGTTCCTTATTGTCCCTTACACTGTGAATATTTTCGGAATAGCGGCTATATTATAATCCTTTGTCTATATACGGATTTTATATCGCACATTGCATCTCCGACGGTCATAGACCGATTCAACGACGGTTACGTATTTACGACTTTGCCAGGAATAATAAATCTGACAAGTACAATTGACTAATGGACGAGAATCTGCCGATTTTGTGTCCGACAAAGGCGGCGAATATAACTGCCTTATCATTTTTTCACGAAACGCCGAGATAATTGTGGCTGGCACGTAGTTGGAATTCGTGAACAAACGATCGGTGCTTGAATATTTAATCTGATGTTTAGTGCAAACGATCTATTTACTTTTGCAACGGTGCATACGTACGTGCTTTTTTTTTTACAATTTTACAGGAGTAATCACTTATGACGTTGAATCGAATAAATCGCGGCTCAGATTTAACAACTTTAAGCCTGAATATTTGATCAGTAATCCTATCAGTTTTGATGTTATCAGAGAAGCTTGTGAATTTTATATATGATCACTGCAGTCATCCCAAATACACGAAGGCTCCCAACATTTTATATCACCGAGTTAGAAAAAGAGGGAGGCTAAACCAGCACGAGAATATTTCTCGCCACATAATTTGCAGACGAAAAAGATCGTCCGATACAAAATTTGAATAGAAAAGTTTCCACAGCTTGCTGCCGATAGTTCTATTAAACGAAGTCTCTGAGCCACTTTGATGTCTAAAAACTGGTAGTTTTTAAATGAACGCCCTCTCAAAGACAACGACTAATTGTAGTCAAAGAATCTTAATTGGCGGATCTCTCTGGACGCTTGAAATGACCTTCGAGAAGGCGAACGGGCCGCTGAGGCGCGATAATTATCGATATAAAAGTCACTCCCCTAATTATTCATGGCGGGGAAAAGTTTCCCCCACGGAAATGCAAGCGGCAACGGGCAACAAAGCGTTTCCTTGATAAAAATCAGCGCACGATCGCGGGGACTCGACGTAAAAGCGGCCGTGGCATTTTTTCCTCGGGGCAGGAAAGAGGCGGAAGGGGGTAAGGAAGATAATCGAAACTCAATAGATAATGCAGCGGTGGAGGGGTGGAGCAATATTGAGCCCCAGCTACAAGGGGGTTCTTTCCACTTTTCAATCAGCGATAACTGGCGCTCGCGGAATGCTTCGGCAAAGAGTCGAAAGGAGCCCGCCTCACTCTTTGCATCTTGATCCTTCCTCTTGGAAAAACGCTCGTCTAAGCTCGAACAGAGGCTCGAGACCTCGACGTTTATCCCGTCGTGTTCGAGATTACGATCCATGCGGCTGCAAACAACATCAACGACCCCTCTGCTCCTTTTATTTTATTTTTAATTAGTTTTCACCGGTGTTTGCTAAGAACGTTAGACTTAAGACATATGGTTTAACGCCATCACTGTAACTGCGAGATAAGTCGTAGTTGGCACTATAACTTCGGAGTCGGCTGATATTTTCTGGCGAAAAGCGTGTGGCTGTACTTAATAGAAATGATCACGTATGAAAAATAGTTTTAGAGAAGAGAAAAAACTTCTAATCCCTTTGTATTCTCAAAATAAAATTAGGAATAATTATTTTTAAAAAATAAACATAACAAGGGAAATTTGAAAATTTTTATTGTCTTTATTTTTATAAACGCTACTGCAAAATTATTTCTCCAACTAATATTTAATTTAAAGAAGTTTTGCAGTTTTCTTTAAAGCAAGCTTTTGGCATGCAAGATATGAAGTTCTTAATTTTCGATTCGACAAAGCTATAGTACATATATCACACGTATCCTGTATTTATCTTCCACCAAATCGCAAAACGCGGTGTGCAAATTTTTAATGCCCAAAAATATCGACTTTTTATTCCACGCGAAAATCCAGCCCCACGATAAACGCACTATGCTCTTTGGATAAGTACGGACGTTTCGTGCGTGCTCGATTTAACGTTGGGCCCATTCGTTGTTGAAAGTCAACAGGGGACGATCTATATGCCACCGAAGGGATTAGTCAAATCAGTACGTGTATACCGGGTGGTAACTGCTATCAGCATTGAACGCTATTTCGAAGCCCTCGAATTAGCTGCGTATTTTCCTGAAATCGGTGAAACGATTTTGAAGGGATTTTTTTCCTCCCTGCAATGTCGATCTATCCCAATACGTGATTGCTATTCACGACCAGTTAACTCGTAGATTACCGGATAGTTTGATGATCGACGACTGCAAGGGCAAAATCATACTCGAATACCGCTCTGGTTCTTACACTTTTCGGTTGTAGCATACGCGGAACTCTTGAATATATTTCGATTATACTAGGTGTACTTCGTTCAATCATGCACTACGTTGTGCCGTTTGGGCCGGGAGATTACTGGTTTTTCCATATCTACTGGTTCTATCTGGAGATTGTAATTGGATGGGACGTATTGCTGCAAACGCCGTGGAACATTTTTCGGCTACCATCGAATCCCTGTAATCGAGGCTGTGGAGTCGGAATACGCCGAGACATTGATTTTTGATTTCCCCAAAAATGCCTCTACCCGAGTTACGTACCCGCCATATTCGTTAGGGACTCGGCCGCTATTCCACTTTCCTTTCCGCCAGCATGTCCTTTCGAGTGCTCTGGGTTAAAAGCTCACTTGAAAAATTTAATATCAAAAGCTCTTTGCGTTTTAATGCGTACTTACCAGGCACACGGGATGTTTTGCCGGGCAGTGGACAGAGATACGATTTTAAGCTACGGCCGATTACTCCTGCGTTTGTTCATTTATATCAAGTTCTGAATGGATAAAATTCGCGTAGGCGGATCTACGTCGAGTATTGATGTCAATGGTCGGTTTGTTCTCTACTCGATACTTGTATTACGGATGGGATAGCAATTCATTCGCTGCTCTATAGGTATATTTGTCGGGCAGTTTTTAATCGTGCGTGTTTTATCGGCGATTAAATGAGACTTCGGGTACGGTGTACTTTTTTATTTTCACGATTTTTATATCCCCACGCCAAATCCCTGGGCGATTATCTTTGAAAACGTAGCCTTGGACTTGTCCTTTAAAACTAGCTTTGGTGGATATTAGTATTATCATTGTAACAGTTATATAAAGAAAGATGAAATATTGGGCAAATATTATGAAACAAGATAATCTATTTGTTAAAAGTACATGTATTTATTAGACACTCATTGTATATCAAATTAACCCGATCTGGAGAAGATTTAATAATGAAAAATTGGGCATGAAATAACCATTTATTTTTTATTTTAAAATGCTAGTTTCAAATTATAATTCTTATATATTGTTAATTAAAATTATATTATTGGTATGGATACAATTGTAATTCGTTGTGGAATATTAAAAGTGGTAAAATTTATAACAAAATCGAAGCGAAAGTTTAATAGTCCCCAAGTCTGTGATACTTTTCAAAATATTCTGGTGGATGTAAAGGAATTCTGCATTGTTTACACTGCCAGAGAGTTTCACTTTTAATTTTATTCTTGTAGCACATATGGTACCTCTTGGCAGGTTTTATTTTATTCTGAATTAGAGGAATATATTCTGAAAAATGTCCTCATCTTTTGACATGCAACCTAGCCGGGGTATCGATATACGAAGGGTACCCGCGAGTTTTGCAATCCGTTAATGTAACTTTATATAGAATTTGCTCTGCTACGTGCAATCAAAAATTGCCAATTCCGATTTTGCTGGTATTGTTGATTTTTTAAAATAAACCGAATTGTTGAGTGCAATGTCAAACAAATAAAAAAATATTTGAACTCTCTATACTATCTATTATATCTCCATAACAACTATTTGACTTGTATCTTAGTTTCCATATAATTCCTATGTAATTTTTGTTGCTGCTCGCGCATTCCATAAAAAAAATATATACTGACCCACTAATTGTTTACAAGAATGAAATTCCACCGTCGAACAACAATTTGCTCGTGACTTGTACCAAGAAATTCTAACGATAAACAATACGTAATAGTGATTTGTGATATCTGCACGAGTAATAAAAGTGTAGCCGGATTCAGTAGACTAGAGATTTTTTAACTAAAATAATTATCATCAAATTCAACGGTAACTTTAGTCGCATGACGAATATGGCCTTGTCATTGTGCTGTATGGAACGAAAAACCACTGACGAGCTACACTCGTCATTTGACCAGAAGGGGTTAAAGAAACTGTTTATAATATAATTTGGAACTTGTATTCGTGGAAATAAAGGATCATGGTAGACGAGAATGATTAATTGTAAAAAACGTAGGAAACGACAGGCCAGTAAACAGGTTCCTTAGCGTCTCCCTATTTGGGCACCGGGTATTAAACAGCTTCGTTCTCTCGCAGTAGAGATAAGCGCGTCGCAGTGTCCCGAAGAAAATTCTTATAATGGAGGACTACATTTTCCAAGTACGATACGAGGTAGTGCTGTGCCGTACAACGAAAGTGTAATAACCTGTCAACTACTGGAGGCATGGTACAAAGTATAACGTTGAACCAAGCAGGTGCACGACGAGTTACCTTATGGGCCAGCCAACGGCAATATTCAACGTGGACTTCCTGTAATGTCTTAAAACTTTACAATCTTATGCGCCGCGATTTTATTTTGCACTCCCTTTGTCCCGCTTTATCGGCAATTTGATATCATTCCGCCCAGAAGGTGTACCTGTCTTTTGATCTTCCTCTTAAACGAGCTTTCATCCGCTGATTCTTTAGCCGGCGGTGCATGATATCGCGTAGAAAATCAAGGGCTTTTCCAAAAATGCGGATGTAAGCTGTGCTTCTTGGAAGTAAAGCTTACGGAAATTAAAACTGATGAAAAGTGCAGTAAGGATTATATCACAGTTTTTTTTTTTTTTTTCTGAGGAGATTTGACGGGCTTTATATTCCGATTAATCGATGTTGGGGATACACATTTATGATAAGTATAAGATTCCTGCATTGTCCTAGGGTTTGTTAAAAGCAATTTCGATTTACTTCTCGTGTATTTCCTGCAATTACATGTATGTATGTTTATTAAACTATATTCTTGTGGTTAAAGTTTTACGCTTGTCGTATTCTCCACTCACATTCTGCCTACATTCTACCTATAATTTTCTCTTCCTCCCTCTTTTGCTGCAGTTATATATCAGTATAATACAAGTGTGTTAAAACACAAATTATCACTCAACTTATTCATTACAATCCTGCACGTTATTTCGGCTTCCTGTTTTAAATCAATTCTGCGCATAGCCACAAGTCGTGAAAATGACACTTCTGACGTAAGTACTAAGATGGTCCGTGAGCATCGCCCTGTAAATCGCGATTAAGCTTGGGAGTTTCGCAGCTCCATCAGCCGGACATTACACCACGAAAGTGGATGAAGTTCTTTCTTTCGGTATTACCTTGATAATGCTGCTGTGTCTTTATCACTGAGTCGTAAGTACCCGTGAGTGGGACACACGATAAAAAGATCGTAAGCAGCGCAATAATTTTCTCTACTCCATTACTCCCCGCTATGCCGATGACTCGTATTTACTCCGAGAAAGCTACGTCTTTCAAGTCATCGGTGCAGCCTCTGTCGAATATCCAATTGCCCTCGATCGAATTGAAAAGCTTTTTATATGCCGCTCTGAAACTCGAATTATTCCAAATTGAAATCGATACTCATCAGTCCCGGTTTCATTATTCGCGTAATAACGTGCAACATTAAATAGTTCGCTCTAAGTTAATTAATCCTTTGCGATGTGCGTCAAAAGGTATTGGTCCCGTTTTCAATGGACATTTTAAATTACACGAATAGTAATACGATATATATATCTGTTGCTGATTACGTGCAGCGCGTGTCCACAAATTGATCTCATAAACGTATTGACGGGTTAAGCGAATGTCATCAGTTTCTCCCTGAAACTTCTCCGTGAAAATACTATAGAAAAAACTATAGAAGATTCTTTCTCTTTCCATTCTCGAAAGTTTTATGCATATTTGGCATATTAGATAATCTGACATTAGATTGATCGATGCTTATTAAAAGCTGGGTCATTGGTAAGGGCAGACGATTAACACGTTAAGCGCCACGCCGATTTTACGTGCTGTCCTATTCAGGCCACAGTTAGGCGTCGAGCGGGCCATTCCAAGCCACTTGCTCATAGGCGAGTCAGAGTATAAACAGATGGGTTAGGTGACTTTTTCAATCATAATAAATACTGTTTTGAATTCGTGTCCCGAGTTCGCTTATAGTTTTAATGTTATTTCAAAGATGCTGAAAAATTTAACGCGGAAAGTTACAACTCTCTGTAATCGATGTACAAGGAAACCTCATCTTTGTTTACCTTGTATTTAATAAATTGCATGTACGTTTTTAACATGTTCAGTGCCACTTGAATTTATAAGGAAATTCCCGTCAGGCCATGCTCGCTGCTTAGATATGCGCTGTCAGGCATCGGTGACTGACGTAACGCTTAATGTATTAAGGGTTCTGCGAGCAGTACAAAACAGTTCAAATTGCCCAGTATAGCGTTCGAAAGTTCCCAAGAAGGCAAAAGTAAATATCCAGACGGGTCGAGCGCGGTATCACTTATCATATCGAATTGCCATTTTCGTGTAACGCGAGAACCAATTGCCGATCCGAATTTCATCAATTTGCGGTTATTGATTCTAAGAGCGCCGACGCCGCGAGCACTATCGCTTCCGCTTTCTTTCATCTCTTTTTAGCTTCGGACGCCCAGGAGACTGGTGGGGACTAAAAGTCTCTATAACCGTGTAACAACCTTTAGTTTTCTTTCCTCTCTCTCTCTCTTCCCCTACCTCTCTCTTTTTTTTTTCTATCGACGCCACCACCGGAGGAAGGTATATTGTCGGTTTTCCCGACTTTTCCGTCCGACCTTTCCTCCGGATATCATTTCCATTATTTCATACCACCGCCGCGCTGAATCGCGATACGCAAAGGTGGAATTTATTTGCCAAGTGTGCCTCTTGTCGAAGGAATTTCGTAATCATCCGTGAATGTTGCCTCTAACGATGTTAATCCCTTGCACTCGATATTTTTTTTTGTTTTTTTTTTTTTATTTTGTTTTATAAAGATACCATGTCGCTACATAAACCCATGTGAGCGTTCACTCGAGTTTGAAATAACGTGAATGTTTTTCGCGAGTATTTTTATGTCGAGCGTAAGTCGAGATGCGAGTGCAAAGGTTTCAGAATAACCACGAAAATAAATAGCCTCGAAAATAGTTCTCATTCTTGAGTATCGTTTTTGTACGTATGTATGTTTTTTTTTTCTTCCTCCGGCAAAGTGCAGCTAAGAGATATTGGAGATACGAAAGAGAAAACATATTTTACCAGGAATAGATGTTTGCTTCTTATCAAGTATACTCTGTCGCATTCAATTTCTACTTTATTCATTGCTGTTCTTTGCATAGCCTTATGTACAATGACGTACACTCCCTGTCCTCTGGAGTTTCTCTCAATTTTTTCTCAGTCGTGGACCAAGTTACTCAAATCTATTTACAGTTAATAATTGATAATAATATGCTTAAATGTTTGTATCTAATAATCGTTATTGCAGTACCGTTATATCTAACACGTACTTTTCAATCCATCGGTTTCTTCCTCTTTTTCACCGCAGAAATTTTCTTCGGCTCACGAGACATTCCCAAACTTTAACTCAAATTTTAATAAACTGTAAAGCCTCCTTGGAAAATGGGAAGCCTTTGTTAAATGAAAGATATCCATTTTGTGGAAGCATTGTTGCGGAGAAGGCAAATCCCATTCTTCTGAAAACTTTCATTCCTTTCGCCGCCCACGAGCGAAGTACGCGTGCATTACCGTACATCCAGCTTTGCACGGGCGTTTCTCCAGGGCGTGGAGCGTTAATTATCGCGATAAAACATGCTGATCTGACTTTTCCGCACGCAAGTGCATGCGACGAAGGAATACTTATTGAAAAGGTATGTGGCGTTTTGTTCATTCGCTTTTTATGTCCTTCTACTAAAATTGTAAAATGAGATGATCGCGTTATTAGATATTCTGAACGAAGCGAAAATGAAAGCCAGAACTAGGCAAGCTCTAGGCCAGTTCAATGCCCAGCAAAGTCATCTGGCAAAGCAGAAACTTCGTCTCGTTCCACGTTCAATCCCTATCCTCTCAGCTGCGCTGGCGTATCTCAGCAATGTCTTAATATAATAGTGATTCCATGGCACATCAAAATTGGTATGTCAATGCTACGATAACCATCCCTTTTTGGATAGAAAACGTACGTAATTTGCTTAAGCTTAAAGCTATTTTGCCAGGTTTTGCTTGTTTAACGATTGTTTGATATGGAGCTGACATAGAGATATTCTGTCAGAGCTTGCTATTTCATCAATTATTCCTTCCTCCACGCTCGTTTTAGTATTTCTTTGAAAATTATGTTTAATCTACACATTTGCGCTATTTGACGGATTGTTATTTCAATCGGTTATGCCATGTAGCCAGATATTCGACTAAACATATTTTATAATCCTGTTTATCACAAAAAACTGTAATTTTCTGCTGTCGTAGGCAAATTGATTACAAAAATAAAACCACAGTGATTATTATTCGAATATTAAGTCTGCTTATCACAATTTGTTTCGTTGAAAGATGATTAATTTAACGAAACGACGTTGGGTGACGAGGTTATACAGTGACGGCCGTGGGCAATTCTGAGGTACTTTGAAATGTACGATGAACTTTTAGAGATGTTTTAATAACCTTCGAAAGGAGAGGAAACATTCTGCTCCGATGCAGAAGATGGATAGTATTTCCACGCGTACGAATTCAGTAAAAATCTATGAAACTCATTACTCACTGCAGCTAACAACATATCTTCGCGTTTAAGGATGCGGATAACAAAGTTTGTATACTCAAAATATCGCACGTATCATCTCATTATAATACTTGGAATAATTCACGTTGGTCGCGATGATTTGGAATAAAAAGACAAAACATTATTCATATCAACGCGTGTCGATCTTTCTTACGTCAATTATTATCGACTAAACTTAACAAAAGTAATTACCGTCCAACATTTAATATTAAGCTTAATACGATAGTACTGGATTATGAGGACAATACATTCTCCTCATAAATCATGAGTGTACGATATAATACGGTACTTTCACGCAGATGAGACGCATTAAGATTAAGGTAAAGGTACCAGTAGTTGAGACTTAATGGATTTTTTTGCCTATTTGTTCATATAGCTCAGGATAAGTTCGCTTTATGGAAAATGTATGATTAGTAGTCGCTGCACAAGCTTCTATTACATTACGGCAAGTATTCGTTCCTGATGGTAATCGTAAACATTTTTTTTTTTACTTTTGTTTCAGCAGTTGACATGTGGAGAAATATCAATTAATAAACTAGTCTTGTTAATTTAAATCTTATATTTTAACCAAGTCCTTAGCGATTTATATAAGAAAATGCGTAAACATCGTAAGAGAAACACACGGATTTGATTAACCGGTCGCTATGACACTTCCCAATTGCGGACTATACGCCGTATTTCGCAATTACGCCATTGAAGAACGACGCTATATAGACAATATTTGCTCTATTCCAGCTTGTACTTTCCTTATTTATACTTACCTTTTTTGAAAAAAGTGTCAATTTCTGGTGCAGTGTCAACTAGCAGTGCTTTTACCTTAATCAGTTTTTGCATATTTTTATACGAATAAAAAACTATCAGCTTGTTCTTTACCAGATAATTGGCAATTACGCCTTGATTGACCAACAGAATCCGATCACGGAACATCCGTTATAGTTCGATTACTCGCGCCCGGATTAAGACTTAGAGTCGTTTCCCTCGATTAGAAGACTCATTTTCATGGGGAGTAACTCGGGCATAAACGATTACCGGCGATAATTCCAGGTTCCCCAAGTCGATGGCAGACGAGGAAACTACTTTCTGGAAAGTTCGCCAGTCACGGTTACTGGTGATGTATTTGCAACGTAAACAATAATTACCGCTTGCAATTAAGAGAATCCGCGCTTCTCGGCCGCGGTGGAGAGTGGAAGGGGCGCTTTCCGAAACTTCTCGCCTTATGCACCGGCAAGGCATCGAAACGAGGCGTTGGCACGAGGGATGAAGAGATTTCGACTTGTTTGCCCGCGATCTTGTTAATCCAGCAACCTGCTAAGTCGTCAAATACAAGTTGGCCCCGTTGTCTCGCGAATCGTTCGCTTTAGTCTTAGTCAATGGAAAAATCCATGTCATTCTATCATCCGTAGTTGTTTGAAAGTGCATGTTGAAGGTGCAGTACTTGGTAAAGAATATTAAGGGCTAAGGCCACTCCAAATCCCAGAAAAAGGGCTAATTTTTAGGGCATTGGAAAATTGAGTGAAGGTACTTTATTCAACACATATTTAAGTGTAAGAAAAAGTTTTTCTTATTTGTTTTTATTTTAAAATGGCAGCGTCAAAACCCAGAAATTTCCATGTGAGACTTTAAACGGGTGAAACGAGTGCTCCCGCAGATTTCAACCTCGAACAAAAAATCAAAAACTTTTAAGTACTGCATGCCAAAAGCTACTGGATAGCGTACAGAAATTTGAAAATACCGTTTTCTTGAAAAACGGTGCACTCTTTCAAAAAAAGTTTCAAAACTTCCTCATCATTTTTAACACTCTTGACCGAGTTTTTCTCCATCGAGTCATAGGATATTAAGATATTTCTGAACGATCTGAGGTGCACTCGTGTGCGCATCGGAGAAGTCGAAAATATCTGAATTAGCTAACGCTTGTTTTTGTATCCCAGTCGCAATTTCTCGGAAGATTCAAGGCGCACTGGGTTGCGTATTGAAAAAATCGTCGAAGTCCCCTATTCCTCCTAGTCTGAAAATCATTTCCGAAGGTACTGAGGCGCAGCCGTCTGTATATCAGAAAACCGGAAAGATCAAGGATCAGTTTGACGAATAGGCTAAACTTCACTGTAGACTGCAACTCGAATTGAAACGATTTCATCTTGAGTTAAAGAAATCAATAAAAACCTTTAGTGTCAAAGAAGGTTTCATTGGCATCCTTCCTCAACCTCCAAAAATTTGGCCAAAACCACTAGTCGATTAGCCTCATTCCAGGAGAGTGTCGCATAGACATGCTCGACCCAAAATCGCAATTCCTTTACCTCAGAACGATATAAAAACTGGTAACAACGATAATGCGCGATAATACCCTTTAATACGCTTACGAATTCTGCTTGCACCTGGTACAAACTTCTCGAACCACCGTACAGGATCATAGTTGATATCAAGAAGTACCCAAAGTCCTTTCTCAAGAATGTAAATTTATACGATAGCAATATCTCGATTTGCGAGTAAAATTTTTGATAATCAAATTTCGATAAATGTCCAGCTTTAATTCATCGGCAGCGCCGATCAAGGCGAATTATCAACGACAGTATTTGCCCGTGAGAACCGTTATATTAGCTCGATTATAAAGCGATCAATACATCGGTAAGCATCCGCTATTACCGGGCCACGAGAAGGGGAGGCCAAATAAGTTTTGCGGAAAAGAAAGGGGCGTTTTTGTCGCTAAAGACAGTCATTAGGGACGCGACCACTCCCACGGCTCCGCGAAGTAAGAAAGTTAACCATAGTAATGTCATGCTAATGACTTACAGGAAAAAGAACACGGCGCTACAGAGGGTATAAATAATACGCGAATCCGAAGTCGGCTGCGCGGAACGGCAGTTTGGATGATACTATCTCCGCCACTTCGATTATTTTTGCTTAATCTCGAAATCCGTTTTATATAAGGCGTTCGAGAGGACGAAGTTGAACCATTTCGAGGCAAATAATTGGTCTCATTCCTAATTGGAATTTCTCCCCCGAATCGCTCGTACTAATAAGGTTCTTTTAACTTTCATATACGTTCGAATGGGTTTGCTTCGGAGTACTTTTACAATAATCAACTCCAAGTGGAAGATATTTTTCATACATATGCCAAGGCTCGCGTCAGTATTCTACTGCAATGCAGATCTAAATGGAGGCGTGTTAAATCGTTTCGAAATACGGCACCAAGTATTTGAATTTCGTAATATTACTCGCGCGCGATCGCATATTTTGCACTTTAAACAAACAAGGTTTTCTTCGCATCCTCGATCCTCGGATAATGTTACTTTAAGCAGTTCACTGGGACATTTGAGGGAGAAAAAACGTCGAAGAAACGCGGAACAACATATTATCATTTTACCACAAAGTTAACTCGCTCCTTCCCAATATCAATTCTGAAAACCCCACCGAATCCTTGATTTCAGTGATACATACAAAAAAACATCTTGGAAAAACTAGTAAGCAACGAGGCAGAGTGCGAAAAGTCCTTACACACAGTACGATACACTCTCCGCTAAGGCGAACAAAGGCCAAACAAAATTCTCACGAGAGCGAGAATAAATTTGATCGGTGGGAAAAAAGAGGACGCCTTCTTAGATGTTGCGCATACGCAACGTTGGATGGAAATGGGTTAATCGCGGGGGGATTTTTCAGTCGTAGCTCGGCTCTCGCCCCTTGCGATGACTACGGCGCGCCTTTGGCGGCGCAAAAGGCGCAGCGGGCGGAAAGGAATTCGAGGGAAAGGAGCGATTTCCCTCGATATGAAAATCGTTCGACCGAGCCGCCGGGCCAGGGGTGGAAATATAACGTATTGTACGAATGTACGCCCTGCAGGACCAGGGGGTGGAAGGGGTGGAGGGGTGACCGTAACTTATTGTACGTAATATCCAGGGTGTGCAGGTGTGTCGGTGCGGACGATACGAGGAACGCGGTGGATTCGTTTAATTCCGTTCCGCGAGATTTCACCGGCGCCCTTATACGACCGACCGGCGCCAGCACGGAATTTAAAGGGGCCCAGGCCCGCGAAAGGAAATGGCCACTTCCGGCATCACTGCCGAGATCCTCGATTTCGACGTTACGTCGATGATCCCTGCTTTACGACGAGGACCGTACTTCCATTAGGGAAGCACAAAGCGCTTTTGCTTCGTCGCAGTGTGACAAAGGAAGAGGGAGGGAGATGTCAGGAAGGGAAAGGGAGCGAGAAAAGGAGAGACAGAGAGAGAGAGAGAGGCGGGGGGGGGGAGATTGTTTCTGTATTAGTATTCTCAGCTATGTTGGTTACGTATATTTCATAATTTATATTATACCACTTAAAATGAATTGTAATTTTTAAGTATATCTAATCTTTTGCACTGCTTAACTTCTTCCGGCAGTGCATTATTATATTTTGAAGAATAAACTTTTTTGCGCGCTTTTTGTTCTAAGAAGGTCTACCGCAATGTTTCTAGCTTGTGTTGTTTGTCTTACAGTTCTATGTTCTTCTATGTTCTATTATTTAGTTGTTTTGTCATCATATTATTTGAAATCTTCAGAATATTTATACTTATGTTGTAGTATAGACTCTGCCTTATGGACATAAACTGCAGCGTTTACAGCATATGCTCGATTTTTGCATACCTGTCACATTGCAATATGACTCTCATAGCTCGGTTTTGCGCTTTTTGCAACTTACTTAAGGGATTAGGAATAGTCAGAATTTTCAAAAAAACGATTTGTCCTTTTTGCATTTTCTTTAAGTATGATGTCTCGAAAATGTTATCTAAAAATTTCTAACGGCAGCCATAAATAACCGATCATCTAGTCACCAGGACCGAAAACTGGTATTTGCGAAGGCAATAGCAGAAGCTAGGAAAGTTTTTTATGGTTGCAAGGGTTAAAAAAAACCTTTAAAAGACGTTAAAACTCGTTAAAAGGCTCAAACAAAAAGGTCTTGGAGGTAGAGGGAAACTTACAAGAAAGATGATTAACAAATTAACTCTGTACTATGGCTTAATAATACGTTGGCGCTGTAATATTATGAAGTATATAAAATTTACAATATGGACAACGCATAATCACTACCGTTCAAAACCCAAATCATAGTATGCGTCCAAAGTGCAATGATTCTTGGTGCTCGTACCAGCGCGCTGAAGCAAGTGGGGAACTCTTTTCTTATAATCAAGATTTTCCCTCCTTACCCCCTGATGTTTTGAGTACATTTTTTATGAAAAGATATGCTTATAATTTATGAAGATCTGAGTAAGAATAATTTACTGTTAGGATATGTTCGTGAATTTGGTTAAAACAATAATGAAAGCTTCGATCAGCTTGTGTGGAAAGTAAGCCTAAAAACTTTGAATAGTAGCTTTACTATTGTAGAAATTGCTGCATATGTTGTAGCTTGTATTTTTAATGCAGGTACACATTCATTATTAATTGTTATGAGTGCCCTTCGAATAAATTGAAGACCAAATGCCCATCGGCACGCTGAAAAAATTTACTCTGTGTTTCTCCCATATCGAGTAATAAAGAGAGGGAGAGAGAGGAAGAGGAAGCAGGAGGGGGAAGGGGAGAGGGAGAGAGGGAGAAAGGGAAAGAATAAGGGTAAGAAAAACAGAAAGAGAAACAGGGAGAAATCGAGATAAGCAGTGGTGCTGCCAAATGTATCCACGTGCCACGAAGCGTAACAGGTTTACACGGTTTATCCGTAAAGGATTATTGTGCATAATTGATGCGAGCAGTACTAGCGACTGTTGTAATGTATATAGGTATATTATTTGGGTCTTTGGAAAGAGACGAAAACCTAGTTTTTAAAAAAAGAAGAACAAGGAAAAATTGATAAGCCTAAGAGTTTTTGTATTACTCCTCTTGTCGTAAAGGTCAGTATATGATGTTTATTCGGTCCAGGAGTAAAGCAGTTCTTGTATTAATAAAAGAAACGTTTCGATTCCCTTGCGGAGTCCTTATTAAACTACAGTGACAACTTGAATTTATGGTTTGGTAAGAAAAGAGGGAATGAATACTTCATTATACGTGCAAAGACAATTAAATTATCTGCGTGGAAGAATACTACTTATAATCAGTGAGAGTCTAAAACATGGAGTGGCTGAGAGTTGTTTGGACGGACAGATTTGCAGTATTTGTGAGTTGTAACTAGTATCTTGTGAGAGCCGGTACCAGAATTGAATTGAGTTATGGTTACTTACAAGAGTCTGTTCTGGTATTTGTATTGTCTGTTGGAAAGTGTTTGTTTCATGATTCGAGATTCCTGTAATAAGTAGAATTATTGACCACTTTCTTCACGTATTTAGGCAAAGCACGGATTTATTTTTAAAATTTCAGGAGATCCACGTTATAATCTATACGTTATAATTCAATCATGGAAAATTCCAAGCGCAATTGCGCAATTATTCCAAGCAGTGACTAACGAGTTGCTTTGACCGGTTTGGTAGTTCCAATATTAATCATATGCATAGCTTAAGAAGACGATAAGAAATATTTGAAAAGTTCTTCATAAATTTGAAAACGCATGAGAAGGAAAATACAGATGGATCGTTTATACTGTTGCGGTAGTTCTCATCCAATTTGTGCTATCAACTGTGTAAACAAGTAGGCTTTGATGATATTTCACAAAACATGTTCCACTCTTAATTCTGCAATACTCTCTTATACCTATAACGAATATACGTATCCGATTTAAAAGCTTTAATCGGTTAAAGGACCATATAAATGCAGTTTATTAAATAGTGAGTATATATCATAACGGAGATCAGCTTGAGCGTATAGAATATTTACAACGATTAACGTGTATATGCTTATGCGTATTTGCTGCCACGTCGGTGGCCAAATAGATTTTTTTCCCAGAGCGCGAGAGTCGGTTGCCGCAACCGCTTCGCTTTGCTCGAAAGGCCAATTATTCCCTTTGAATATCGAGGAATGAAATTCGAAGTATACGTAGCGGCATGAAACGAGCACTTTAGCTTATTGAACAGAGCCGGGCGGATGCCCCTTTACGTTATTAATTCTGGCTTTATGTCATCAATTTCCCGTTTACGGTTGCCTTTTTAGCATCGCTTTAAATACCACGAAATGGCAGGTGCATCGTTGCACAAAGCACTCGGTATGCTATTAAGTATAATCTAGAGCACGGGTGGTCCTTGATACGCGCATTAAGCGTCTCCCATTTTTATCTCCACGTTTCAATGTCCCATTGATCACGAATTACGAGTCGTACGCTTGAAAGGACGATTCACGATTCCACGAGGAACTTCTCTTGGTAAACGTCGACCGACACGTCTTGAATGAAGCTAACGAATATAAGGAAGCGGTTAATTTATTATAGGTAGTCAAAATCGAGGCTGAGATATTCTTATCTCGCATCCATCATCTTCATCGTCAATCAATTAGGATCGATAGTCGGCAACTTTTTCCTTAGACATTCGATTTATAAATTCGACAGCTGACAAACGCGTAAATAATATTTACAGCGTAATTCTCCATTATTCAATATTCCCACAAGTCTTGATGGATGAAGATTAAGTCTTGTGAGAGGTAATAATAAATATTGTCGTTGAGTAAATCGTATTGTCCGCTTTCATACCGACGTTCAGTGCGAGGTAATAATTACCGACGATCGTTGGCGCATATGCAGGTAGAGAAACATGTCCAAATACCTTTGATACTGACCTCTGTTACGGAAACCGTTGACAACGCCGTGAGAGGCCAAGCGGCCGAAATAAATAGACTGACGAGGGCCGGGAAACGTGAGGTCGTTTCTGGTGCATGAAAGTGTAAACCCGGATAACAAAGTGTGGCTCGGCACGAAATGCAATCTGTTACAAGTATCACGCGGCGCTTCTTTGCCAACACATCCTGGGGGGCAATAAACAAGGTACGTGGCGACAAGTGATATCACGTGTACACGTGTCCGGCACACATGGCGGAAGATTCGTATAATTGAGGCCCCTTAGGCTCGAGCATACCGCGGAGGAGCGTTTCTCGTTCGCGAAATACCACTTTAGAAAGTTCGACGCTCAGTTATGCCGAGTTGGAGCCTCTATTATTGATCGGTTTTATGTATCTCGATATTATGAACACACTTTAATATCCCTTTTAAAATAATCTCAGTGATCTTCTGGATTTATTTAGGATATCGAATACATCTGTGAAGAATGTGGCAGGAAAGTTGTAGAGAATCATAGAAATCACGTCGTTGGAAAAATGTTATAATATTTTTCACGGAAATGCCTCATTAGTCATTCTAACTGATCGATAGTTCTAATGCCAGAGAGAAGGACAGAAGTTGGATCACTTGACGACGTGGCCTTTTGATCCACAGTAATCGACGAAACGGGAGAGAAACAATGGCTGGCTTAGGACAAAGCACGTAAAGGGGACGTTACTTTCAAGTCACCGTGGGTTATGGAGGTTTAACCTTTCATCGAGAAACGTTGGCGCTCCGCTTTACGGATTGGAGTTTGTATTTTGAGCCCGAAGGATCCTTCGCAAAGCTGTGCCGCTTGCCTTTTATTGAAACATCTACCTATTCGTTTCTCCAGACCGTATAGATTGCCATTCTCGATGACTATTTTCGTGTGGTCCGTTGGAACGTCCGCGAGTTTAATTGAGGTAGTATGAAATGAAAAAGTATCTGACCAGTACTGCGACTTTCATCATTCTGCATCCCTTCATTCTCCACGACTGTTAGCTTTGTTTAGAATGGAGTTTGTTGTTAAAAAATTGAGTTTCTCTTAGTTGGATATACGCATTTGGGAAATGTGTTATATGAAAACGTCTGGAGATAACTTTTAACGCATCTAAAGTTTACATTCACAAACATGGTAAAAGCACCAGCATGATATACTGCTTTCGTTAGAAGATAATTCTGAAACGGCGAATTTTGTGTTTGGTACGTTTAAAGTATTTTTAAACGTGCATTTTGATAGTAAATGTATTTAAGATGCCAGGTCTTTTGTGAACATTTTTGTTAAAAAAAATGTTTAATCCTCAATGAAAATCAATTTTTACGCAAAGTGCATGCAAGCCTAAATGTGACTTTGCATTAAAAACCATTGCATAATAAACTATTGCAATAATTCACATATTAGATCATTCAAAACAGTATATTATGTTGATTACTTTAGTTACGTTTTATGTAGCAGTATGTCATCATATTTTCCAAATAAATGTGTTATAGATGTCTTAATAAAGACTTAATCAAGACACATATATTTGGCTCGAAAAAATTAATTTTCTCTCGACACAAATTCTGAAATATTTATATTATTGTATGATTTGATTTGCGTTTAGAAGTACATTTTACATGATGTGAATATCAGACCAAAATATGAAGTTTACTCTGATATCATTATTTGTAGAGTAATCGAAACATGTTGAAGGCTTTGTTGATTCAAAAAACACCACACCGCGTGCCTTTTTACAGTCAACAGAAATTGCGTGAGAATTTCAATAAACTCGAAATCACAGAGCACCTATTGACCCGTTTTACGGATCAAATCGTTTCATTATGATTTTAATGGGTTGAACGAGCATGGATTTTACGCTTTTTAACTAAAGCACCATGGCTATTTAATCAGCAGTTTTAATTTTAAGAACAAACTAGAGTGAAAGATACATAGAATTTGATATACCAACCCTAAATCTCTTTAATTTGAATATGCTACGTCTAAATCTCTTGCGAAACCTTCCACGAATATATGTAATATGCTGACCATTCGAAAAATGTGCTAAACTTGCTTTTAACAGCATCAGTTCTCTACGACTAATGCTTTGATTTAGTGCTTTATTTTTGGAACAAGAAAAGTCGCGAGACTTTTTCGGATCCGATACGGTACAAAATTTGATCAAAACGCTTACCGCCAAGCGGCGGCAGATAAACGATATTTATCGATACTCCGCTCTAGTTAAGTACCTCTTTTCGTATAATCTGCGATACTCGATAATCGCTTTCTCGCTTAGACGATAATCACGTTGGTCCAAATCGGGCTACGTGTGTTTAGCGGGCCACCGCTGTATTTCTGGTGGTCCACCAAACCCGACTAAAATTTCCAGCAACTCTGAGAGACGATTTTAAAAGTCATATCTCCTTCCCTCGTTCGTCGCCAATTTCGTCGCGTATCGACGATCGTATAAACGACTCTCGCGGTACTCGTTTCTCGATAAACACTTTGGCTCCGTTCGATCTCCATAATGATGAGGTAAATGCGCGTCAACCGTTAAACGAAGCCCCCCTGACTTTCTCACGCCGTATATATTTTTCAACGTACGCGACGATAACCACGCTTCTTAACCGCATCATGTAAACGAACGAGATATTCGCGATGTCGCTTATGCGTTACATCTATTAATCCAAACACGAATAGCGCGTACTGTTCAATTCGAACATCAGTCGTGTCAGAATCTCGATGCGATTTCACAACTTACAGAATATGTAGGGTGAGCGATAGCGGGATACTTTGCAAATGGCGGAACCAAGGGTTAAGCCGGCTGCGAATGGGCGGCTTGAAGTCGCGAAGTGATTTCAGAGCGTCGAGATATTTCAGGTAGACGGGAATGGTGAAATAAAGCGACGGCGTGTTGCGCCGTTGATGGCTCGTTATTATGCTGTATATGCCGTGTCCTCGTAGGTACTAAGGTCCTTCTCACGTAATGGAAATGCGAGGAGGGTGGGGATGATAAAGCAGTGGAACGGCGTGGGTGAGGCGAGAAAGAATCGAAGATGGAATGAAACGCGAAAGGGCCAAATGGCGGAATGGCATGATTGTCGGGACGATGGAAATAATGAAGTCCTCTATTATTTTCGGATCGCGGCCTCGGATAGGCGGCCCGTGTACTCCTTTCGACTCCTTCTCACTTCCATCGACTGCTTTTCTACGGAGCCGAGCTTTACATAGTAACGACGACGTGAATCGAAGGAAAGATATAGGATGTGCAGGATTTTTTCTACATCGTATTTCGAGCCTTCGCGGTATAGTAGAAGGAGAATCGATTTAATAGATCTCTTGACAAGTAGTGATTCGTGAGGTCTTAACGAGTGTATTCACAAGCTTTATTTTAATACTTCACCTGATCTTATGGAGCCGGAAATTCGGTCGACTAAATCACCTATTTTGTATGGGATAATAATGTTTGTCCACTTGATGTTACACCTAATTATTAAACTATTCTAAATCCTAAAATATAAACTAAATTAATAATAGATATATAGATTCGTGATGGATTTTTGATCAATACCAGAACTAAGTACCTGTCGTTATTCCTACCGGTACATTGTACTCTAATTCCCAATTTCGCCTTAAGGCGAACCACGCTTAACTACTATTAGCTACTTTTTAAATATAACGCTACTTTTTTTGGCATAACTGTTCAGGTCCGCCTTAAGACTTGCTTACCTTTAGCGGGTGTACCCTGATGATAGTATACCGATAACCAACATTTGATTTAGGAGATTCAATTCAAATCTGCGGTCTTCAATTAAATGAGGAGAATTTTTGCGCGATTATAACACATCTAGGCATTAGAGGGTTGAGTATTGTAACCGTATCGCTACATATAGAGGACCACACCGATATCGAGAACAGATTCTTGGATATTCGGATACGGCTACATCGACTTTCACTCCAAGATCGAAGGAAGTTGATGCACCGTATTAAGAAGTCACTCAGAGTTTGGTAGCAAGCGGACTAACACGTTTGAAAACGGCTAGTAAGACAATCGTGGAAAAGAGCAGAGAATAAAATCAACCACGCTAAAATGTTAATCTGAATCGTATATGGAAACGGGGACAAACAGTTCAGAATATAATTGGAATATTGCGTTGATCCCTATGTAAATTTCCAGATAATACCACGCATTCAGCGTAACGCGCGATGCTATATTAATCAAATCAGTTCGATTAAACATACGTTTAATACGCGAGAGGGGGTTTTGTGACAACTAGGTAGGAACCGTCAAAACCTGATACTTAATAACCATGCGAGGCCCACATAGTGTTTCGAGGGGAACCCAGCTCACTATGGTGCCTTGCTGACCCTCGATTGACATGCTACTGCGCCCTGTAAGGGGAGGGGAGGAGGGGCAAGTGGGCGGATGTTTGGCGGTGCTTCAGGTAGTGTCGTTCATAGGGATAGTACTGTGACTTAATCGTTGTGCGGAGGGACTGCTTAGTTCACCTTAGTGTCCTACAGATCCCTGATTGCAGCTTACCTATTGCCTTCCAGTAGCTGTCGCTCTCAACTGTTAGGACAAGGCCCTCCCTGCCACTTCACTTCGTCGTCCTAAATATTTTCCCTAGCGCATTCTCTTGATCGACGTGGGACCGCTCAACCTCAAGGATTGTCGACCTCGCGAACGTTACTCAGGTACACGCTAGGCAATTGACCATGATCTCGGATCATCTCCTTCTGTCCAAACAGCTAGACAGACGCGAGCTTCCATTAGGTCAGGGGGAATGAAGAAAATGAGCGGATAGTGCATAACTAAGATCGTCACTCCGGTGTCGGAGGGCTCTTGGGGCACTCGTACCCCCGTAAGAACGCTTAGTCACTCTCGAAATATCAGGGTGCGTTGCCAGCCTTTTAACGTACCGCGCCTAAAAGATGCCAGATTGCAAGAGAACGGGGGTAATCTTCACTCGTCGTGGAAAGATTTATATAAAAGAATGGAAATCAACTCTCAACGGATACAAAGTGATAAACGATCTTTTAAAAGTCAGTTTACTTCGAAGCATAGCGCCTTGCCTTGGGTGGTTGGCGGCCTTGTGAGTCGATACGGGAGTATGATACAGGCTCGCCATATCTTCTTTAACTTTGTAGCGACTAATGCCGAGTATTTTCGACGTCCACTAAATGTGCAACATTGACTGGCGCCGGTTATATCCGGCATCCGCTAAATGCGTTAGATTGGCTCTGAACTCGTACGATGCGCACCAATGACACGACTGGCTAGCCACTATTAGCGCCCTGGCGCGAAGACCCTCCGTTGCGAAAGAATTAAGAATTATTATTATTATTCGACGCTATTAAGTTCATCTTAGCTCCGAGTTTAAAAAATAACATAATGTAGATATATGGGTCAGTAAACACGTAACTGCCTATTAATTGAATATACTCTGGTTAAGTTACGCTAGAAAAAAGGTATTGCCAAACAAGAGATGCCGCTTTCCGGTGCTTGGAGGCACGGACTCATCGAAAGCAAAATAAAAAGCACCGTCGCAGCTTCTCCGTTGCCGCTGAGAATATACAAGCGAAGAACAACGAATAACGGTCACAGTATAAATACGTATGAGATCCAAAGAACTTTCAATTCCTCACGCGTGAAAATAAAATGCTGAAAATTCCACAAAGATGCACCGTTACGAAATCACAAAATTAAGAAAGAAACCACGGATCCGTTATTTTCCTCCTTTCTATACGTCCAACGACAAACCTGCGAAGCTCAAGGGCACAGGGGTGATGATGCTATTGCATCATTAAGGAAATAACGGTGGAGCTTTGGCTGGAGGTCTCGCGCGAAAATAATCATCGTGCTTAGTCCCACCGCGACGAGACGGAATGGAAAATACTAAGGGGAACGTACACGTGCACATTCGCCGTGGGTCGGCATAAAGAAACCGCGGCGTCGTCCCCATAAATAGGGATGCGAGCACCCGCGGGACTAAGCAGACGAAATTCTTATTATTTTCCGCCTTCATGAAGGGACTGGTGGGCACAGGGCGCCGACGTCAGGCACCCCGGTGATTTCTATCCGTTCTCCTGCAAATAATCTCGCGGGAACACGCGAGCTTCTCTCTCCTCCTCCTGCCCCCCTCCCGCGGGCGCCGCCTGGCCATTGTTTCGCGAAAAAGGCGAGCCGTGGAGCTATAAATATCGCCGATCGCTGGTAAATCATCGAAAGGCTCCATTGTGACCGACTTAAACCCTGGCCAATTGTCCGAGAGAATCGCTGAGTTACGATAGAAGACCTTCCCATTCCTCGTGCTGACTTTAGGGTAAATAAATATTAGAATTTGTGACTCGTAGGTACAATGCGATTTTGAGTATAGAGACCAACGGGCTGTGCCGGAATGATCGGTACAAGAAACACGCGAGATTGATCGAGCTTGGAAGGTTGTGTTTTGATCGAGTTTAACACGATTGTCCGATCGATGGTGCTTCAGGCGCTATAGATATTCTTACAATAAAAATTCTTACGTTACGAGAAATATTGATGTGTTATTAAAACAATTAATATATGGAACAGTAACTATTTTCTCCTTTAATTATATGGAAATATATTGATCATACTGGCCGCATCGCGACCAAAGGCTACAATGCGTGGTCCACGATGACTCTCCGACGACTTCCCGAATATTGTCGTGAAATCCCTCTGGTGTGAAATGCATAAATTCTTAACCCTTTCTTAATGCCTTCAGGAAATCTTTGACAGCCGATCCGTGTTAACTCTCGAGCTGGTCCCTCAGACCGTCTAGGTATCCTCGGTTTCTTTTTATTAAGCCTTAAAGCGATTCCTTCATTTCGCGAGGGTAAAAGTTTCTAGTCAAACTCTGTGACTTTGACGATCACCTTCTGGTCGAACTTGCCTTAAAGGCGCGAGCAGCCCGTTGTAAATAATTGGAGTAGATGCCAAGGGCGTTACTTAAAGCCGGGAGCACCTTTCAGTTCAGAACTTGGCGTATCACAGGGGGCGCATAAAATCTCACGAGCGCGAACACAAACGGGGGCATAAATGGTAACTCATTCGGCATCGTAAACGTCGGGCCGGTGAAATTTTTTAAAAATACGACGCGCCAACGTGCACTAAATCCGTGCGTTGATATTTCGACGAGGCACCGTAAAATCCATTACTCTCGCCCCACCCTTTTTCACGCCCCGCGCCCCGCCGACATCTTACTTTTTCCTCTCTTTTTTCTATTTTTTTTTCACTCTCTCCTCGTGCGCTCTCTTTCTCTGTCTCTTCTTCCCTCTTTCTCGTTTTTAAACATTTTTTTTTATTTTGTTTCCGGGGAAAATTCTCAGCCATCGCCCGTACGCGCTTTACTGATTATCGTTTAAGCTCCGCTTGTCGACCGAAAATACTTCGTGAAACACACTGTTGCGTTGCTCATGAATTGGAGGACTTCCGAGTATTCTCCTTGTGTTTTTTAGATACTCGACGTACCACTTTGTACGGGACTTTGTCCTGTTTAATCGTACATTACTCGTGCGAAGGAGGAACTTGTGAAATACAAGCAATAAGTGCAAAGAAATCCGTACATTTGTAGTAAGTACTTCAGTTCTTTACAGTACAGTTATCAATGTACTTTTATGGACGTAATTCAGAGTACTTAGTTAAAATAGAAAAGTAATTGACACGATGTAGTTTAGATATTTGTTCATATTAGAAAACTATGCAGAATGTTGTAAGAGCTGACTTTGAACCATACATTTATAATTAGAGCAATGCTACTGTTATCTTAGATCAAATATATATATATATATATATATATATATATATATATATATATATATACCGCATTTCATTAGATTTAAATTTTTTTGTCCTTTAATTTTCCAGTGCTATAATGTAGCCTGGTATATTATATGGTTAAACACGGGGAAGTATCTTAGCGAGCTCGATGTTCATTCTTTATTAACACAAAAAGCATAAATTGCACGCAAAGCACGTGAAATAAGGTCACAGTTGAATGTATGCGTACGCGTAAAATGCGTTTTGTTGTTCGAAATATTACTGCCACGAAATGTATTTCTACATAATCCCAAATATGTCACGAGCAGCACAGACCGTTTCAGTCAATATTGTAATAAAATCATACGTGGAACAGTAATACTCGTAGAAATTCTACGAGAAAAATTTGTTACATTCGCATACGTTAACGATTCTTGTTAAATATATCTCGAGCGTCGAATATAGGATACGGTATTAGATTATCCTTAATGCAATATTCGGGCTAATGGATTCACCAATCGAGGTTTTCCGTTTTCGTACCACGATCCAGCGAAAAAAAATGTGGGTAAAAATTTAAAGAGATACAAATACACTGTGCCTTCAATCATTATGGCTAATCATGGCAGAGAGATTTTTTATCTATTCAGAGGTTTAAAATAGCATTTGAGTTCTATAAATGAATAATTCTTTTCAGCGAGCAGAGTTTTCCACTCCGATACCTCCAAGAAGTAACATTATATAAAGCAAAAGCACGATAATGTATCGAAAGGGCTGCTATTAAAAAGTACATAGCCTAGTGTCCTCCGAGAATTTTCCTAAGAACCAATCAACGCTTCCTTTTGTACCCAAGGATAATTGACACACGCGTACTGCTTGTATGAGGACGATTATTATACGTCAATCTCAACGTAGCTGGACGTCAATTACTTGCCCCCTCCCCCCTCCCTATTCATGACCATTAATTACTCCACTTAGCTCGAAGCTTTCTGATTAAATAGGGAGTAATCGACGAAGCACGACAGACCTACTGTATCCAGGTCGATCTGCCGGGCGCATTCGCTCTGCTGTGGTTTCCTTTCAATTCGAGTAATTCCATCTAATTAATCACACGGCCCCCGCGGGTCTTAACGAGTTACCTTTAGTCGTCAGTTTACCGTCCCTACTCCGTTCTTGCAGGATTTTCGTCTATCCAAATGAATATGTCCGCGACACGCCGTTAAAATACCGGATTTCGTCGAGTTGATTTTAATATCGAAATTCCAACGCCTTTGTTCGTTCATTTTTTTTTTGTGTGAGTCGATTAGTGGCAAATTTAATTGTCACCTTTAACTTCAGGCTTTATAAAGGAATTGCGCGAGTTAATTTTTCACAAATCCGTGAAAAGAGTAATAAATTCATTGAGTATATACAGGACATATTATTCTGCCGTTGGTTTATTTCATTTACATAGGAATTACTTGTTTGACATATTTGTTTCAATATCGATACCAATGTTTCAAGCGTTCATTGGTACAGATTGGGATAATTGAACCATGACTGCTGGTCCGACATTAATGATAGAGGATTATATTCGAGAGCATGATAAATATTGAATTCTCGACAAAGTGAAATTCAAGCACTAGCATTAAAAGGTGAAGAAACTCATCTTCCAAGTACAAATTGTTACACCGCCTTACGATTACAAAGCTCTTTAAACTATTGTAGAAATCGACTACCCAATACTTGTGAGCACTTTTGAACTGACCACCACTAACCTCGATAACGCTTCACTGTCGGACCGATAGCGCTTCTATTGTTATCTTAATCACATTGTACAATGGGCGCCCTCTAATATTTTCCACATATTCTAGTCATTGCTACAATTAACGATAAAAAAATTCGAGTAAGACAGAAAGGACGTATAGCGTTAAATGCAATTGGCTGAATTGATTAAGACGTTTCCTGCCACGTATACTGTTTATGGTACGCGTTAAGCTGGATCCTCAGATCATGTGTACCGTAAACGGTATACAGGGAGATATTTATAAAATGTGCCAAAAACATACATTTTATGACAAACTTAATACTGTAAAATATATTCCGTCTGAAAGAATGCGGTATTATAAAAAATACAGCATAGAATAAAGTGCATAAATTTCTTTAATTGTTATACATACGATAATTAATAATTACGTATAATACATGAAACTCGTTTTCCAACGGAATCAAATGGAAAGCAAAAAAATGTTATCTCCGTATATCTACTTTCTTTTTCTTTTTACTAATCGAATAGTTTCGTACTGACCGACTTTTACAATCGAACCGCCTGCAGCGCTACGTGTACCGAAAATGGTATACGCTGTGATAACTAGTCTAAACAAGCTAATTACTTATGGATTGATGAGGTAATGAAATATTGCGTGATCATGTATCGATCTTTACTCAAAACATCAAATAGCCTGAACGACGAATGGGCGAGAACGGCTTGGCACGGAACGTGTTAATGAAAAGCTAGTATCGACTCGCGCTTCGATCGTCCAGAGAGAAAATCGTGGGCAAACGTTTGTTTTATCGCGAGGCCAGAGGTAGGGCGCCTTTATTTTGGGGCATCGTTTAATGTCGAGCAATGCCGCCTGGAAGACGTACTCCTCGGCCGGATGAAATAGCGGTGGCGTCAGTGGCCATTTCGAGGCGGTCGATCCATCAAACCCGCCCTGGCTCGGAGTCTTAATACGCTCGAATTTCCCGCGAGAGCCACCCCCGCGGCTTGCACCACGGATGGATAGGCACGTACGATGGAATTATGGTTCCCCTATGCTCCCATTACCGAGTTATCTACCTCTCTGCGTTATACCAACGCTCCCCCTCCCTTCTCCTTTTTGCTCTTTGGTCGCAGGCAAGGGCCCTATCGTTGACCATCGCCTATAAGAACTCTTCGAAAATCTATCTTCCTTCGAAATGCCACGAGGAAAATGTACCGTGCCGATGAGAATTCCTGGGAAATATTTTTTGAGATTTTACGGTCGACGAATCTCAGGAATTAATACGTTTCTGTCTGATGGGTGAGCGTGTTCGTTGAATTTGTCCCTGTAACGTAAAGATATGATGGGATGTGTAGTACTCTGAGAAGTGCATCAGATTGATGTGAAAATAATTGTTTGTCGTATTAAGTATGATAGTGAAGACTGTAATTGTTTAATGTGTCGATTTGATATGCTGGATGGTCGTTATTATAAAATTGTGATGATAATCGTTGGCCTCGAGGGATAGTTAAGGACGATTTGAGGTTAATCGATGGCTTTGGGTTTAATAGGTGTAATTTCTTTTGATTTTGTGTTTTGATTTTTATGTCCATGAGGGGATTTTTGTTCAATCGTGGTAGTCGTGTGATCACTTTGTTTTTTTCCCTTCGAGTCTACGCCACTCTCCTAAACAATCCTCCTTCGTATATACGATAATCCTTGACCTTTCGTCGACATTTTTAATCACGAATAAGAGTTACTCGACAGCGTCCTTCCTTAGGATCGAGATATCGCGGTGCTCATCCGCAATGGATTTGCGAAATCATTTTTTGGATGTGAAGTCATTAAGAAAATGGAGAAAATTCCACGGAACTTGATCGATAAAAAGTTGAGTTGGGCCAAAATATCTGTAATTAAGTCGGGAATTTGACAATGTAAAGATGCACTCAGAATATTTATAATGCGCGTAATCCAGTTTTTTTTTGTACGTCGTTTTCCTTATGCGTTTTTTCTCCACCTTAATTCTATTTACAGCCCCAATTTTAATTTAACTCCTTTATTACCCTTTTAATTGATTGGGCCACGCAATCGTGGACAAATTTATTTCCCGCTCGTGCATGTCGATTGTTGACATGAGCTCAACTCCAGGAGATCGGATGGAGGATTATTACAAAAAGAGTATAGGTGCTCGCTAAGACCACTCATTAGGATGTGTTATTAGAAATCCCTCGAGCAAGTGAGGTTAGGAGTCGATATTGATGTCGCGAATTTTATTTGTAATTCGTATTGTTTCTCAATGGTGTATTTTAATGTAGTCACTAATAATATGACTAAGATAAAGCCACTAAGATCGTGTCAGTAAGAAATACGATTGAAAGTTTTTCTTGGAAGCTTATTGTCGTCATATTTGAGGAGAGATATTTCTTAACAGCCTTCTTTTAAGGCTCTTTAAATATATGCACTTAAAATCTGTGCGCAATTCTAATTTAATCGCCTTCATAAATCTTATTTTCGTTCTTCGCGCATTGCAGATAAAAAAAGAAATTAAATGGCAGAAACCGAGCGCTGTTGGAATTCACCTTTCGACAAGCAGAATAGCTATCTCTGGAATAATAAATATCCAGAGAAGTTAGCTCAAACAATGGGGCCATTAAAAAATCTCCCGCTTTTATCACACAATTTTGAAATAATTGGTGTTACGAGATATTTATATGCGCAGATAAAAATCCGACAGTCACAATTTTTCTCTGCGGCATTTAAAAAAAAATATATATATATATATATGTATATAACGGCCTCGGATAGATATATTACTCGGATATCTTCTCGAAGCATTCGGACAACAGATAAACTGTGAGCAGACATTTTTATAGAACCAACGCGCTACGGAAGGTTTTTTTTTTAAAAAAATGACTTTAGATTAGTTAACGGAAGAACATGATGGACCGTTCCATTTCGCCCTGCCTGAAAGTAACCCTGCAACAAATCTAGAGCAAGTGTACGAGCTGTCCGCGCGGTTATCTCCCGTATACACAAACCGAGGCCTACACCGTCACTTTTTAGTTTCCTTTAAAATTAGCTTTATAATCGAAGTAGTAAAAAGAAGTTTCTCTCGTTACATCATTATATCGTATTCTTTCGTACACATCGATGCGTTATGTAATAACTTCACCTAGTGAGCTATTACATACGCCGTCCCTTTTTAGTTTCCTTTAAAATTAGATTCATAATTGAAGTCGCGAAAGGAAGTTTTTCTGGTTGTATCATTATATCGTATCGCTTCATACGCATCGATGCATTACGTAATAACTTTACCTAGAGATTTATTACATAATTGAAATAATGATCGCGCAAAAATGTGGAAGGGAAATTGTGCGTTGCAGCAATTCCAACAAAATCGCAACGTCGGTCTTTCGCGATAAACGTTTCAGCAATTTTACGGGTATTACAGCAAGAAATGGATTTACGAACGTTACAGATTACAAAAGTTTGGGAAAATTATCGAACACTATAGCCCCGGTTACAAATCTGTAGCTACATTTATTTAATTTATTTCTTCTAATATATCCTAAAAATATTGGATTCAATGGTGGAGGGAACAAAATTCCAAAGGTCGACCGCATTCTGAAAAACTTCGTACACAGCGACAGATGTCACAGCAAATACCGGTAAATACGATCCACGTGACAACACAATTCTCGATGTCCACGCGACGATGTCAGAATTTCATTCCTTCCAACCCATTGGGTATTACTCGGCTCTTGCTCAATCTCAATTATAAATCAATTTCCGTTTATCCAGCCGAGATAAAGTTTCACATTGTAAAATACTAATGGATTCCCCCCTTTCCGTTTGCAGACCCGAATTTTAAGGAGCCAATAGCCAACGTGACGGCGTCGGTGGGAAGAGAGGCAATTCTGTCCTGCTTGGTTCAAGATCTGGCCGGGTACAAGGTAATCTGCAATTCAGAATAAATTATAAATATCTGCTTCATAACCCGCCTTTATTTTTGCCGCGCGGCGCCCTTTGTCCCTCGATTCTTCAATTTCGGCATCGATTAAAATTACGGATTTACATTTTATAAACGATTTAGCGGCCATAATTGAGCCTGATCGTCATTCCTCTCTTTGACGGGGGATTCATTGGAGCCTGGAATCGCAAAAAGATTTGCACGAAGTATTATTAACGCGATACGACCCGGTTACATATTTTCTTCGGATAAATCGATCGGCCAATGTCCTTTTTGCCGCGGGACGAATAATCTCTGCTCAGGTCGCCATATCTGGTGGAATCGGGTACTTTTATATCCAGAGCTGTGAATCGTTAATTGCTCCAGTTATCGAGCTGGTGGATGGTACGAGAATTATTTATTCGGGCGGTTGTCAAATAGCGTTCATTAATACTTCTGAGTGTACGCTAATGTTTTACTACGCTCGACAGTGCTGGTCTCTCAACAGCCGGAAGTAAGATAATTCATGTAATTTTTGCCTAAAACGTATTCTGATATTCTAATAGCGAGGAATCAAAGTTCCAATAACGATGATCCCACATAAATCCTCGAATTCGGTACACCGGCATTTCTATATTAAGAACTACTTTTTCGATCCCTCGTACGAGGGCACGTTGTAAAGTTCGGCCAGAGTTTTCAAGAAGTCCTGTACGGTTTCATCTGCCAAGTGCTCCCTTTCCCTCGCCCTGGAATCGCTCTACATCTTCAGCCGCCATGCCGCCCCCGTAAAATGCCTTCGTTCCACGTACGTGGCCCCTTTATTAGCGCAATCATCCGTGAGCAACGACTAATTACATCGCGATGAGCGAATATTTTCATCCCCCTCTCCCCCTCCTACTCCTCCTCCTCTCTGGGCGCCTTTCATTTTCATTAAATCGAGTGCTCGCGAGGCCGAAACCTTTCGTTGGGGAATTTTCGTTGGGCGACGATGAGACCTCGTTCTCCTTCTTCTTCCTTTTCTCTCTCTCTCTCTCTCTCTCTCTCTCTCTCTCTCTCTCTCTCTCTTCCTCTCTCTCTTTACGAGCTATCAAATTAGCGGCTACTTAGCGGATTAAAAGGAAAGATCCTTCGGGTCGCGCACTCGGCGCAACCTGAGTTTGAAAAATTTCGACCGTGGTATTTTTTCCTCTCCTTCCCCCTTTCTTACCGCGAGCGACTCCCGCCTTTTTCATTGCCGGCTTAGGGGAATAATTCACGAGGAAGTTCGTTAAAAGGGCGCAAGGCCGGACGGGGTTTCGTTACCGCGTATGTCCTTCACGATAACAGGTATCTAAATTGCGGTAAGTCGCTTTAAACGCCGGCCCGTTTGCCGCGATGATAATACTAGGCGGGGGGCAAAGAACTTCTATTAAGGAACTTTCGGTTAAAAAGGAGAGACAACGCTTATTAGCCTCCGTCGGTTTTATTTCCCTGATTCGTTTTTACCGCCGCGGGACCTCGCCGAAGGGTAATATACTCGGGGGATGGCGGTTTTGCTTTATCAGAATATAGCCGCATTGGTGCCCATAAATTCGAAAGGTGAAACGTAATTGGGAGATAAATATAATAGTATATTAGATATATTTTATGCTAACTAACTTTTTGATCAATAATTATGTGTATATGTTAAACAATTGGTCTTTTTGAGCAACAAACGATTCTGGATGAAGTGAATGAAAATGAGAAGTCCATACGTAGTTTACGACGCTTTAACTCGGTTATGAGTTCTCATCGGGTATATTAACCTCTATAAGTATAGAGTTGTGTTACAAGTTGATCTAAATTACGTAAGATGAATAAATTAATATAAAATTATCTTTACTCAGTCTCTATTCACATTTTGAAATTATCTGCAACAAATACAATCCTTGTTTTTTAAATAACATTCCCTTAACCTTAATTTTATTAATTTATATAATTCATCTTATGTAATTTAGATCAATTTGTGCATTAATTGTGTATTTATAAAGGTTAATATACCGGATGAGGGCTTATAACCGAGTCGAAACCTCGTAAACTACCTATGGGCTTTTTATTTCCATCCACTCTATCTAGGATCATTTGTTGCTGGCAAAGACCAATTCTTTAACATATATAATAGTATATATTTGTGTCTAAATGGTATTTATGGTCGATTTTTAGTTGTAGCATGTGATCGTGATATATCAGTATATTATCGTGATTTAATGATTTGAAGTTTCGACATTTCTTAATATTCGAAAATAAAAAGTTTTTACGACAAATAATATTTGGGAGAATTCGTGATCTTATCAAAACATTTGGCACGGTCCAAACTTTCTGGTGTACAATTTTGACATCATTTTCTAAGTACTTTCGAATACTATACTTGTAATAAATAATTCTTTTTTGTCATAATTTAAATGCTTTACATATCTCGCCGTAAGGCACTTTATACTTTAGCAATTTTCCAATTAAGTCCATTATCATTTCCATCGTTACGAATCGAAGAGTCTAACGACCCAACTACAAGACTTCACCAACACCCAGCCGTTTTCAAATCGATGGTCTTACCGATTCTATTTACAGAACCCAATTTCAGTTTATTTAAAAGCAATCAACCCTAAACCCCCCAGTCACTTTCCAGACATATTTAAACCAATCAAATACATCTCAAAGGAAAAAGAGGACAAAAGAAAAGTGTCTCTACCTCGATACATTGATTCACACGCACCTGAATTACACAAAATCTCGAAAACGACCTCGTCCCAAAATTGCACAATTTTTCAACGAAACAACCCACGCTTTAGCGTTAAAAACAATCCTCTAGCAATCAATCATAAATCAGCTCATCACGGTATCCTGCTTCATTCCGGCTCCTCCATCGCTCAGTTTCAAGCGCCGGCTATTCAACCCCCTCATCCGGACGATCGCACGATCGACTTTCAAAAATGCACGGTGCTTTCAAAAATCTGCCTCCAAGCGGAACATCTCGGTCAGGAACACTCGGATATTCCACGGATCCGAGTCCCGACCTGGCGCGATACTCGAATCCCATCGAATCCCATCGGGGCGGCATTCTTGCGGCGCAGATTCCATCCCTTTAATTAGCGATTCCGCGGGAGCCATTACCCCGGAACATTTTCGTCGGAGGCACTCCCGTGGGCGATTCGTCAGGATGGAATTACGTATTAAGACCGAGCAAGATCGGTAGGCCGGCCCGAGTATCCGTTTTTACGTTCCTATCCCGACGTAGCTGGAATTTTGCTAATTAATTAAACGGCTGCTTCGTCCGCGAGCGGAGGAGGCTCTCGAGACGGACGGGAGGAGGGAGTTATAAGGGCGCGGAAGACAGGGAGTATTTCACTTAACTTCTTTTTCGCCAACGGTTAACGAGGTCAACGGGTTAAACAACTTTCCTGATGTCCGAGGCTCCCTTTTTATCTTGACGCGTACTCCTTGAAATAACCACCCCCCCCCCTCTTATCCTCGTGGAACTGGCGTTTGGGAATATCATTGGCCGGCTTTAAGTAATGAGCTTCTGTTGGAACGCTCCCTGGTTGGCTCTTCGAAGGCTTTGCGCGAGTCTGGTTTCTTTTGACGCGGCCTCGGCGGCGATTTTGTGATTTGCTCGCACAGCGAAAATCCTTGACGTCGGTTTATCAATGTGCTTGCGCGTGGAACAGGGGAGGAGAGGGGGGGGGGGTTGGAAAGTGCGAAAGCTGAGGAACGTACGTCAGCGCGATTCTCTCGAGGGAGATTAAAATGTGTTGTGTTAAGTGTAGGATTCTACTGCCGTCTGTTAGGAGAGTTTTTGCATTTGCCTCTGGGGGGGGTTAGGTTTGTATAGTTTTATTTGTCATTGATAATTGTGCGGTACACATTGATTAAATGGATCGTTACTGTTTTCATTATGAACGTTAGGGCTCGAAACTCATTTCGCGTCTTTAGGTCGAATTGAAGAAGATTCTTCAGCACTATGATGGTTAAGATTGAACTCGTCTTGTTTGTCGAGGTTGCCTCGACATAATTTATTAAAGCGATGTAACGCATTAGACTTCTCCTCAGACCAGGGCCATGGTACGATGTAAGATGTCGAGATGAATTTGTTTTCCTCGTACATATCGTTCTTTATTACAGTAATGATGTTTTGTTCAATTTAAACTAAGGTAAAAGCGCCAGTAGTTGAAACTGTACCGATACTTGACACTTTTTCGAAAAAAGTAATTAAATGAGGAAACCACAAGCCGGATACATAAAACCTTATTAGTCTATATAGTTTCGGTGTTCAGCGACTTAATTGCGAAATACTGCGCACATCCTGCCGTTGAAAAGTGTCATACCTAACGGTCAAGCACGTGCGCAACTCTTACGATTTTTTTTATATTTTCTTATATAAATCGTTAAGAAGTTGGTTAAACTGCAAGTATTACAAGTTTATATTACTGATATTACCAAGACTAGTTCATTAATTGGTTTTTCTTCCTATGTCAAGTGCCGAAACAAAAGGATCTCAATGACTACATTTTTTGTTTTCGCTGGATGTTAACTACTTACTGAATCAAATTTTATTAAAAAAAAAAAAAATTGTTTTTAAAACTGTCACCAGGAATGGATATTTGTCGTTATATAATACAAGAGTTGTTTGTGCCGCGACTACAAATAATAAATTTCTCATAGAGTGAACTTAGCCTGAGCTGTGTGATCGAATAGGCAAACAATTCCTTAAAGTATCAACTACTTGTACCTTTATCTTACATCGTTGTTGAATTCGCGCCATTATGTCTCACTTCTTCCGACATGCACGCGTGGACTTTTATTTTACTTTTCATAGATGAAATACGATAAATGTTCACTTTATACATAGATGTAATTCTTAATCAATTTATCATTGCAATTTTCCACCAGATGGCGTGTCTTAAGTTAATAAAGTTATTTCTGAAGAGAGCCACGGACCAGTGTGCCGAAACATAACAAGGTGTTGTCCATCGATAGCTCGAAGTAAGATCAACGTGAGAGCTTGAAGATATTATATAACACATTAAAGTTAGATCGAGGGGTGAGGAGTGGAGAAATGGAGGCATATTACTCTCGTTTACTACAGTTCTTCGACTATTTGTACATTGAAAGAGGATATAATAGGCCGTACAAATCTTCGTCGTTCGGTATTCTCCGTTCTCTCGTTAAAGTCGGATTCCTGAATCTCTGGTTACCATGCGCATTGACTCTTCGAAATCTGGCCCTATTCCTGGCGAATGGAAGCTCGGATTTTCACACGGAAGACACGTGAAACTGATCCTGCACGCCGCTTTCAGATTTTTCCTTGTGATATGTGCACTGTAAGCCTCGAAACTCGGTATTCGCGATATCACACAGGACCTGACCTCAATTTGCGATCGTAAATGAAATCAACAATTTCGTGCATCTTCTTCAATTCGAATTCCTTGTACGTATCTTTTTGATAACTGTATGCGTGTATGTTTGAGAAAATAGCATTGGTTAAAGATTACCTATGCTGTTTAGTGACTAACGTCGATTTTGTCATTACGCGTGTTCGACTGATGGGAATTTGGGCATTCGCACTTCTCGACTATTGTGGATGTTGTCTGGTCTGGGATATCCTTTCTGAAGTGGATTTCGATCCGCCGTGACTACGATACACGTTGTGACTTAGAAGGATAATAATATTGGACATCCTCGCGCTTGGAGAATACTAATACATCTGCTAGATATACGACTGCAGTTGTGTTTCCAAGATCAGAAGTGTTCACGTACAGTTTTCTCGCTTGCAGCTTTCCTTCCTGAAGTATATAAACATAGTGAAATAAAATTTTATATTACGTTTTCACGACTCAACCATTGCGATTTTTAGGGTATTTACAATTGACTAACTATATTTGTTGATCCAAGCCTGTAGAAAAACGCGTCTAGTTGATAAGAGTAAAAGTATCACGTATTTTCTTTACTACCTGATATTGCTCTCCTCACAGTTTTTCTCGATGGTCGAAGCTCGAAATACATCCTGTATTCTTTGGAAAACAACCAACGACTAGTATCCAAACTTACATGAACGAAACTATTTCGTATTGTATTCTATATCCTGCCAGCAGTTGCCCCGTTTCCCTTTTATATAAAACGATTGATCCTAACCACTCGACATTTGTCCGCGCCGGATATCGAGAACTCGATTCTACGAATGCGAATGAAGACAAAGTGGACGTTGGACCGGTACAAAGGTCTCGAGGATACACCAGAGGAGACACGTTTCAGTTTTAAAAGGACACTTCGACGCACGAACATCATCTCTCAGAGGAGGGCGATGTCTCCTTTAAACCAGGAATAGAATAAATCAGGGACAGAAAAGGAGTCCAAGGAGAGAGGAGAGTCTATTTGAGAAAATTACCTGGGGCGAGTAAAAAAAAAAGGGCAAAGATGGGGATATCTATCCTAAAGTCCAGGCACGCGGTTGGGAAACCGGTAAAAATGGACATTTAAAGCGCGTAATGAAAGTTTATGCCCGAACTTTGTATGACTTTTCCCCGCAAACGCGAAAGTTACCGCGGCACATGTGCACGGTGGACACAAAACTTTATGTCTGGGTTGTTCTGAAGCTTATTTAAAAGTCCTGGGTTTCTTGTCTTTTAGGCGTCACATTAGCGTTTCGGTTTTTGCGAACCAGATTTCTGTACTTGGAAGAATTTACAGAGAACGAAGGTCCTTGCACTTTTAGCCGGAATTATCCATGGATACTAGGTTGTTCAATAGGTTTGCGGAACGGAAATGAAAAAACGAATTAATAGTTGTGGAAATGACTTTAAAAGTTAAAGACATAAAATAAAGCTTTAAACTACAGTTTTAAACTAAAGACTTTAAACCAAAAAGTTGAAGACTTTAAAAGTCAAGAAGCGTTTTAAATGTCGTTGACAAAGTCGTATTGGAATGTGTTTTTATTGCACGCAGCACCGACTGTGCGCACAGCTTTGTGAAACTTACAAAATTATTTAAAATATTACAAAAAAATATTGAAATTTTGGCTGAATTTCTTACGAAACATGAGATATTAAAATGATGACGAAGTTTTAGTTCTACTGTTAACGAATAAACGGCGCTCCGCGAACTTATTGAACGACCTATTAGAATTAAGGGAAAATGGGTTTGTAACATTGTTACTGTTTTTCTAAGAATTATCCTCAAAGCTCGCGCTTTATCCTCGTATTTTTGATGCAACGATACTTTTATGCAAACCATTATTCATTAACCATACTGTGATAGACAAGATGCAATACATAAGAAGAGAAATATTGAAAAGTACTGATTTACACGTCGTAACAGAATAAGGCAGTTTCTCATTATCAGTACAAACCCAATACCTTTGTATCTATAACCATTCGATGTAGTACATTGTTTTTCTCAGTAGACAGCTGTTTACGAAAGAGTAGTCTTAGATTAAACCACCCATTTAATTCTCACATAATCACATAAAAAACACTGATTATCAACGTTTTCCCTGGCTACAGAGACTTAAAACCGTATATTATACGATATATTATAAATGTCCGATCCTCATTTTTCTCTTATTCTCTTCATCGAGATAAATATACAATCCGCTTTAGCAACCAGTACAATATACGCAACTCCCTGTATATCTCCATGTAAATTACACACGAAAAAGATCGAGGCGCAAAACGCGCTTCGATTCTTCGCCGTTTCCTCAATGTTGTCCAACCAAGCGTCATGCCTCTGGACCGGTCTACCTTCGGATCTACGATCCTCCCGCGTCGACGAATCCGTTTCGCTATCCCACGAATCGTCGATCGAAGGGATCGATCGTGTCCAGCGTTTCCTGGTGGCTATCAACGAGGGTAAAGATATTGAAAAGTATTCATCCGGATCGGAGCCGCGGTATGAAATTCAAATGGACGTATTTAGAGGGGCCAGCCGCCTGGTGGGGGCGGCGAACGGTTAGATCAGCCAGGTCGGAATAATCGCGCCGTTTATAAGCCGGCGGTGCGTCGGTCGGTGTTCCAGCTATGCATTAAGATGACGGATAACGGCTGCAACCGTGCCGGAAGCCTGGAAGCGTCACGACGCGGAGATAACGACGCCTCTCCAGCCTCGTTTCGTCGGTTTATACGTAATACGCAACGGGGACATTTAACGGGACGCATTAAGCGACACTGCGGGATGACTTTGTTACGGCTCCTCGTTGGGGCTGCGCGCCCTTCGAGAGACGCGAAGTGTCGCGATTGCGAGGATCTACGACTTGGAAAGAAGGAATGAGAATCCTTGTTCACGGCTTTTATATCGGAAGGCGACGATGGATGTTTAAGAGATTGGATCAGGAGGATCGTCTTTCGATTTGTTTAACACGTTCCATGCAAAGCTGTTTTCGCCCAACATGTCGTTCAGGCTATTTGATGTTTTGATTGAAGATTGATATAACATTACACAATATTTCATTGCTTCAGCAACCTATAAGTAATCTGTACAATCAGCTCAGTACAAAACTGTTCGAGTAGTAAAAAGAACCTGCTGTATTCGAAATGGTTAAGTAAAAAAGGAGGGCAGTATAGTATTTAACAATAGAGGGTGTAGATAAATGTATGGAGATAACATTTTTTATTTTTATGTACCATAAACGGTACACGTTCCACGGAAATTGTTAATAATGTGTGGTATAGTGATAGACCGAAGAGAAGGAATGAGAATAAAAGAAGGAAAAAAAATCGATTTGAAGAGGCGGGACGAAAAAATTGTTCGTTCGAAAGAATATTTAATATTCTTTACGATCTTTTAACAAGAAAATTGTAATTGATGGACTGTACATCACAGAGACATCTAAGATTGCATTGAAAAGTTGCAATCTAAAGTTGCATCTGAGGTTGCATTATTTCTTAAGTCACAGAATAATGTACCAGAATTCCAATCAGAAACACCCGCTCAAGAGATTCACAGCTGAATATTTTAGGTATAATAATTAAAATCAAAAAACAAAATCAAACTCCTGGATAATTTAACGAATGTAGACTCTATATTGAATTTGAGGTGCTCTACAACTTTTCACCATTCTCAACAGATGTTGGATTATACCGTACGATATAAACGTACGCGTATACCACGAGCTGCGGTATCATCGTCGAGATATTATCCGCAATCGTAACCAAAGAGAAAGATGGTGGAAGGGAAAGAGAGACGAAGAACAGGAAAGAGGGAGTAGAAATTATTACATTACGGTAGTAACGATAGAGTCTTCGAAACTGTTATTGCGAATTCTCCGTTGTCAAGTGTACCCATATTACGGTCACCGACTGAATTCACGTGTATACATTTAATACGTTTTGAAATTGCCCTTCTGCGCGTCTGTTTCTCTTTTCCGACGTCCCGCCAGTATCTCACCATACTTCTTTCCCTTTATCCCAAGGTTTACATGGATCGTCCGTTAAATGTCTAGGTCAGTACGAGTTTAATCTCTCGTCTATAGAGCGTCGTAAGCGTATTTTTGATTTGACTTAGCTTGACGAATATCGGTAGAACTCTTAGTATTAAATATTATCTGAATATTACAATTTAATATGTCATATAAAATCGAGAGTCGTGAAATGCTGCGCGATTTTAATATTATTTAGTTAAATATTAAGAGCGTGTGGAAGCATACTTATTGTCATATTAAAGTATCGAAAGATTTTTAAAACGTCCTTTGATGTTGATAGATAGAAATAATGGTAAGCAGACAAGATGTTGTTTGATGCTTTTGAAAATGTAATTACTTGTAAATCAGTACACCAGAAACGTTACTCTAAGCATTTTTAGAAAATAAGGCGATAAGAGCCTATAAATCGTACTAGCTAGAAGACCTTCTAAGTAGACACGAGGCGTATTGTTTATATTCATACGAGTCTGTATGCAGCGTGTGAGAAACCAAATTCTTCAGGGCTACGATTGCTTACACAGTGAGAAACCAATCGCCGTAGTGAAGAGACAGATAATAGTGTAACGGATTGAAACATGTTTATAGACACATATATCTCTATATTTCTCTGTTTAACCATATCTAGCATATTGAAGTAAAGTAGTAGTATATATTTTAGTAAGTGTATTATAATACTATTTGTCTCTCTTTTCCTTTCATACTTCTTTCTTACTTCCCCTTCTACATTACTTTATACATTATAATGTTTGACAAATATTATTTTTATACGACATTTGTAATACAATGGTCTGAATACGAAAGAATCGAGGCTAATGTAGGACTTCAGCGTGACTAAAACAAAATCATTATTTTTTCGGCAAGAAAATACAAAGATCGTAAAGTGCAATCAGTTATACTAACATAATATTACCTAAGTACGCTAATTATTTTGCCATCTTAGCATTGCTCTTCTCGCAATAGCAACAAGTTTATACAATGGTATATAATAGCATTACGCTAAAGGACTGGCGATCAAATTCAAGAAATGAATGCTTTTGATTCTTTGAACGGTCGAATTTTTTCGGAATACGCTGCATGAATTTCTTCTCGCCCAAGACGATTTCGTTATGCTTCTTTGAGGAGGAAAGTTGAGCTCGTGTTTATCATCGTTTCGAAACTCCTGCGGAAAGTAGCGATTCGAGCGGCTCACATTGACAGCAAAGTTGAGAGGGTGTTAACTTTACTCCGTCCATCATCCAGCATGATTAGTCTGGTCACGCGGGACCGCGCTTCAGCGCCGAATTAGCCACCGCAGAATCCCCAGGAGCAGCCGACGGAAGTTTTAAGCTACGTACACGTAAGTAATTATAATGCATAATGCAATTATTCTTTACAACGCACCGGGAGGTACGTAGTCGAGGAAACCTTAGACTTTGAGACACGGCCAACATCGTGAAAAAGTCGTATTTGCCAACAGGTTTCATAACCGATACATCGTCACCGTAATATGTTTTCTTAATGTGTTATTTGTCTACCAAGTGGACGAAGTTGGATGCGAAGGATACTCGATCTTGTCGAAACCGTTCGAAATAGTCGACGAAATTCAAAACAAATCAAGTTTTTAATAGACGATTGATCGTTTTTACAGTGCAAAGAAATATTACACGTTAATGAAAGATGTATACGTGATTCAATATGAATGTTCCGTTCAGCCACATTTATTTAATTGATTTTGTGTATACCGAATTTTTCGAAAAAAGTATCGAATAGAATGGATTTTGATCCTCTTATACAGGATGAAAAGGAAAAATCCTTTTTTTTTTATAGCGTACAGGATATTGTAGAGTATTTTGGTAAATTTGTATTAGTTTGATATAAATAGCGATGGGCGCGATGTCAATTTCGATCGTATTTTTAATCCCTTTCGTGCTAAAAAGGAAGATGTACGCAAAGTATTCGCAGTTTTCCAATGTTGCAGCGTTGCAGCGAATTTTAAATTGCGTTTACATACAATAATTCATCGAACGGTCACTTTTGTATTTTCACTGATTACACGATTTTACAAACATTTTTCCTCCCTCGGAAATTCTGCATGATATTGCAAAAGCTTTAGCACTCAATATCACTGATAACTTATGGTATTATATCAACCGTGCTAGCAAATCGACGTCCCAAAATGGAGATAGCTCGTATTAAAGTAGGGGATTCTAACTACCGCGCTGGAGCTTCTAGCTTCATTTCTCTATTCATATATGTGCTTTCAGAAAGTTTTTGTTATAGTTCGCTGATTAGCGCTATTTCCAATCCGCCATATATCCGGCTGTACCACCTCCAAATTCTCCTTCCACTTTCCAGTCAATTTTTGAATCACCATCGTCATATATTTGCATCACAATTTCATCAATCGCCATCAAATTCAAATCTGAATTATCATATTTTAATCCTCGACAAAGCTTGATCAAGATGCACTGTTCACTAAAAATCCGACAGTTTCGGTCAGGACATCGTTTCTGGGATGCTTGTCCCAAGCAAGAGAATGGGATTGTCAGAGTTTTGTCGAAAAGGCAATTGGTATAAGTCTATACGGTCACTTGAGGTTGGTCAAAGGTAAAAATAACGAAGTTATTACAGTCTCGATTCTGGTGCGTGCTCAGCCATAGGGCCAATCCTTTTTCATTATGAGCACAACTCGATGGTCGAAGCTACCACAAAATCGAGACGTACATGCACTCTGGGAAATTCCGTGACAAACAAGGCCAATCTCGCGAGATACGAAGGCAAGGTTCAAAGTGAATGCGAATTCAGTGCTCGCATCACGGCGTCGAGCTAACGACGTCTCTTCGTTTATATATAATAACCGGAATGAGTACGCGCACTGGAGAGCGAAGTAGACTTTGTTACTGCTCCGGGCCATAATGGCCAACCGGCTGGTCATGGCTTTTCTCCAGGTTTACGATTCCATGCGAGGGATATCGCCACGGTTTGAATTTTAATTGCGAACTTTAGGAACCCCCTTGCGAATAGGAGGCGCTAACTGCGTCTGGATTTAATTCGGACATCCGTCGAAATCACCAAGGAAGTTCGACGACAGCTGTCTGATAAAATATGTCATCTTCGATGTATTTTCAGCATCTGAGGTCACTTGGCGTGTGACTCATTGTTCAAAGTGGATTTCGGATCATCAGAGCTACGGTATACATATTGTAATACTGCTCTTATATTTTATATGAAGTTTTAAGCGCGGAATCAAAGAAGCAGGTGTAACAAATTAATAATGAGACTGCTGCCAGGTGATAAGAAAGATTTAATTACGGGGGCGTGGGTCACACGTAACGATTGACTGAATCGTGCAAATATAAAAGATTCCAAATCTAAAAAATGGTGCGATGTACAAATTGCGTATAATAGGACGGTTAAAGAGAACAGTGCATATAACATAAAGACATGGGAATTGATTATATTTATAATTCAAAGAAATAAGTTAATGTGATGCGCGAGGATTATCCGACTTGGTAAAGATAAGAAACGGACCGTCGCGCCATTATATGCGCACGGGGCATAGAAATTTCGAGTGCCCTGTGGTTTCAAGTGTATGGTGTGTGTGTGTGTGTGTGTGTGTGTGTGTGTGTGTGTGTGTGTGTGTGTGTGTGTGTGTGTGTGTGTGTGTGTGTGTGTGTGTGTGTGTGTGTGTGTGTGTGTGTGTGTGTGTGTGTCCGCTGTATAAGGAAAATGCACTGCGAGTCGATCAGGACAGTCGATGAACAGAGTTGGGAAAGTCGGATACGAATAGTTAAGATGTACGAGGTAAAGAAGCTCGTTAAGAAGCGCGACGACTAGTCCAATTTTATATCCCATTATATCCGACTAGTGTCAATAGTGCTTATGTATACATTATTTCTATTAATAAATTATATACATTATCAATTATAAGTCCATTATACCACATTAATATGATAACAAGAAAACTTAAACTTATAGATGAGAATAGTGGATTTTATTGATATTTTAAAACAAAACGCACGCAATAATTTAAATAGAAAGTGACTTTGGGACAGTTGTTGGCCGCGGACTCGGGAATCGTTACAAAAGTTTCCTGCAATTTTATTTAATTGCAGCTCGTATTTTAAACGCACTTACATAAGGCGGCTACGACGAATCTTAACGAATACTTAATCTTAACGAACCCTTAATCTTAACAGTGCCGCTCTTAGCATATTGAGCCCTGCGCATTCGCAGATTTCTGAGTGGCCGCTAGCCTGCCGCTATCCTACCGCTATCCTACCGCTATCCCAAACGAGACGTGTAAGCAGCAGGATATGATTCTCGGCAGCCTACAGGTGGGCTATTCTCCACGTCGTAATTAATTTTTATCTGAGCAAGTATTCGTTCACCGGATGTTTTATAGTTATTTGATCAGCTCGTTACTCGATTACTCTTTGACGAAACTTTCTATAGAGTAATAAAACTATTGGAGAGTACTTGCTGAGGCATTCTATACTGTTTGCCTAATGCAGTAACAGCATCGTTGAAAATAATATTTAATCAAAATATCCTATTTTACGAAAATGTATAAGGTTTCAAATATTGTTTTGAATTATTAAGTTGGTTCAGAAACAAGCATATGTGGCAGGATAGACGCGGAGTGATAGCGGTAGAATAGCGGTAGTTTCAGAGAAAGGGACCGGCGCTTAATATGTTAACTCCTTCCTCGTCCTCTTCGAGTCTTTCGCGGGGGCTCATTCCCTGCCTAAACTTCCACGGACGTCGTCTTACGAGATGTTCCCAAAATTCTTCAACACTGGGTTGCTCAGTCGATACACTTTGGTGAATATATGTAATTGTATATGTAATTAGAAATACATGGAAAAATACAGAGCTAATTAGTGGGACTTTGAACTCTCTATTTTCTGCATCGCTGTAGCTCTAAGCATTGCCCTTCATTGCGCGATTTCAATACGTTTGTTCTTAACTCTTTCATTTATGAGCTGTTCTATTACAAGCGCGGTGCCACTGAGTTTCTGAGTAATTATCGATCTTGTTAAAACTTTATATTTTATTGATGACTGGATATATTTCTTTGTTCTTTAATTTAACTTCGAGAAATATAGAGAAGGTCGTCGTCCTTTCTCACTAACAGTGATGTATTAGTGAGGTGAAAATATCTTTCACGTTCTTACACGTTATTCGGATGTATATAATACATTGGTTGAACAGTTCTAAAGATCAATAGCCTGGGTAATAATGAATTTTCCACGATAGTGAAAATCAATATCATTCGTTCATTCGTAAAATATGCATTGTACAATTTGGCCAAGGTACTTATCAAATTCCACATATACATTATATTTTTCGTAATAGCTGCTCGATCAATGTTTCATAATATTCCGCGCCATTATCTTTTAATTTTGCTGTTCGAATATCGGTGAAAATACAATTCATAATTAACCCCCTATAACCCACGGTGACGTCACGATAACATTCTACTTGCGCACTTTATTGTGCGCCAGCTACGGTATGTTTCTTTTACAAATTCGTAGATTATCGTAAATCAAAGCATTGCAGTCATTAAACGATTCGTCACATATTTCCAACTCTTCCTTTCTCCTTTAAAAAAAATTAGATTCTGCTAAAGGGTAAATCACTTTGAAGATGATATAAATACTATGACGACATATTCATCTTGGTACAATAGCACATACAGATACTATTATCCTTGGTAGAACTCACACTACACCAGCATTGAAATCTACCAGCATCGCTGACAAAGCTGGCCAAGGCACGATACACCACTCAGATCGCGCAATCGTGTCGCCAGAGTTTATTCATGCGATTAAACTCTAGACACTGCGGCGCAGTTGCGTTGCGGGATTTTTTTTCGACTCGACAGAAACACTGGCTCGTAGGGAGATTAATAAGTGCGCGTAGTAAAAGCATAGCAAAAGCGTAGCAAAAGTACTGCGAAGGTGTATCGTGCGCAGATCGATCCGGTTTTAATAGGCCGCGCCTCGGGGAGGTTTAAAGCGATCCAATTCCCTCTGAACGTTCCGCTCTCGGGGGTGCAAGAAATAAATTTGTGCTGCCGATTCATTGTCAATTCACGGTGCATCAGATTGCCCCAAATCAATCGGCATTCGCAAACACCGTCTCTGGTTCCGCCTAGCCCGAAGGCCGTCCGACTCATCGGCTTTCGGGCCACGGCTCTGGATTAATCACGGCGCTCTGTAAGCACCGATGCGTCTGCTAATCCAGGAGTCTCTCACTCGATTCCACCGTTTCTCCGGATCGGGCTATACCGCCATTATATAATGACGACCGGAACGGCTGGATTACACCCACGAACTATTAACTCCGTAACCGATGGAACGGATCTGTCCCTTTCCATCGTTCCTATGGCCATATGTCCGATTGTCGCTTTCATCCAACCTGCGTTGCACTTCCGCTTGAAAGCTCTATCCTGTCTCGTCATCTTTCCTGAGTCTTTGCTGTATAATCAATGGTTGTGCGATAGGCTTGACTAACTTAAAGTGCATTGAGGTCTGTATTGATGCATGTAAATAAAACCTGAAACGCGAATAAATAATTTGATTATATGCGTATATCCACACGAGATCTTCGCGTGTTGCACTCGGTGACAACATCTTGTTGTTAACGCGTGGTACACGTTAACGCGCTTTGATTTTGGAATGGTCACAAAGCATACTTTTCGTTTTCGTTGGATTGCGTATAAGTACACACACACACACTTGTGCTGCAAATTACTGGTTTTTCTTTCTTTTTCATGTATAAGATTTTTGAATACTTTTTTAATGAGTATCTCATCGTTACGTTTAATATTATATGTTTTTTCATACATGATTTTTGTAGTTCTGTGTACTTGAAGAGGTCCTCCACCATAAGGATGAAGCCTAAAACTCCTTTGGCATATAAATAAGGGTAATAGTAAATTTTCCTTTTAATATTTTTTTTGGGAGAATTTGGCTTCGCAACGAATTTTGTGCTTATTGATCTTCACTGTAAGCGATTAATCGGAATACAGAGGTACACTGCAAGTATGCGATCGGTGTAAATGTGAAAAGGAAACAGTACTACAACGAAATATGAAAACAAAACACGCATTGAACCAACAGCAAAATATATCTATATGGTAATAGACGTGGAATAAAAATAGAAATACCCAATATATAAAAAAAAAATTCGTCATATAGGAGCGCGAGTAGCGTCGTGTACAATGAGTAGTTAAATATGCGGTTGATGATGTAACTCTTTGCACTCGCATGTCTAGTAATAATATAAACAATAGTAAAATAATAAGGTTGGGGGTTAATTTGTATCCTCCATGCTATGTGCGTGGAACGTAATAAGCCAGTAAGTATTTTCAAGAGTTTGCCATTGAAGGTTTCGGTATATTACTGGACCGAAACTCGATCCAAACCGCGAAGGTTCGAAAAGAAAATACGCTTGGCGAACGTTGCCGTATAATGTTCCATGTCGAATTAATCCACTCGCGGGCTCTTTCGAAAGCTCACGGTTAAATGAGCGTCAAGTGCGTTTCCTGATGGAGCAATTAAAACTTCACCCGTCTCGTGCTTCCTCGACAGATCTCAAAATTTAATAAAGTTTGGTCGGGGGAGAAGGGGGAAAAAAGAAGGAAGCTTCGCGCGCATCCGCGGGGGTCAGAATGCGAATTTGCATTCCGCGATGGCGACCCGTGGGCCGTAAAAGTTAACTCGTTGCGCCTGAGTGCCTCTGCTCTCTTGCCCCTGTCCCACCCTTCTGACGACGAAGGCAAGACAACATTGTTTTGTGAGTTCGATCCTCCTCTTCGAAAAACTAGTTCTTTGCCAGCCCCTGAAATCGCGGGGATTCAGGCTCATTGCGGTTTCGCGTTTACATAATACCTCGGCGAAGACGATGCTCGAAACATTAACGGACGGTGATCCTCTGTTCCATCGAAATGCACGTCGATGGCTGATTTGAATTGGACAAGGAGAGAATATTACCTCCACGATACTTATGAAGCTATTATTTATATTTCGCGGTAAACGCGCTGAAATATATGTTGCTGTAACGGAATAGATGTGGCGAGCGGTACGAGTGTGAATATGATGTAAGGTACTGTACCGTATGCGAGCGGTCCTCCGCTCGATGTTAGGGGATTATTGTTGGAAAAGACGATTTTTGTCAAGAGAGTCGTGGAACGATCAGAGAGTTCGTGCGGAACGATCGGGGAATAAACGTATTTATTATTTGTCATGCTTTGTGCTTTCCTATGCAGCCTCTCCTTATGTTTTTATGTGCACTTTACCGAAGAAAGAACGTCGTCTTCAGTTGCGGGGATTATAGCATGGATAGACGACGCGAATACTCCCGCTGCAGATGTGTCTCAGTATATCAACTTGCAAATAAGTGTAATATTTGATTCCATATCCGATTCTGGATCTAATTCTATGGGAGATACTCAGAGCTTTTCTTGGATATTACAGATTAGCAAATGAGACGAGTATCTTCGCTGAAAGCGAAATGCTTATTTTGACTCGTGTGTATCTGCTCTACAAAAATCTATCCTTCTTCTGTGGATCATAATAAGATTCTATACTGTGCTTAATTTTATATGATTATGATGCGACGGATATTATTTAGTTTGTAGCTTATTTTTGTGGTACTACGGTTTTTGGTCTTTTGGCTGTTCTGTATGTTTCGCGGTTAACCGAAGTGTAATTATCGCGAAGGGCGGCCAAAGAATAAATTTTCCGTCGTGCTTGCAATTACCATCCACCTGGAATTTTGTCCCCAACACTCGTGGGACAAATATGCATTCGAATCGAGCATTAGCGGAGAAATTAGCTGATCTTTATCCTTGCAGGAATGGCGCATAGCTGGAATGAGAGGATGCTCATTGAGCAGATAAAGCAAGACAGCTAAGACCGTGTTATATCAAACCCAACCTTTTTTTCGGAATAAGCATTTCCTTACTCTCCTTCTAAAAGCATTAATATCTTCGTGATAATATCAAGGTTTGCGAGACACGTTAAATTGGATCCATATTTTGTATCTGAAGTTCGAAATTATCTGTATTGACGTAAAACGCGTAAATGGATAAATGCTTCTGCCTGTTTATACATTCATTTGTTATTTCACAATATAAATTCATGAGAACATTTACGTGTTTATGAAATTCGAAATGAGAGCATTGTCATTCAGTTATATGATCATAGGTATTCGTAACTATATGAATTTCAATCGGAGTTGGCTAAAAGTTTTGCGTTTATAAAATTGCAACTTTTAGCAGATCTAAATTTTTATTTATTCAATTCTAGATGGTCTTTTAATTATGGTAAGTGCGACCTTATATTTAGTTTGTGTATATGAAATGTCGGATTTTCTTTACATGCGAACGTTTGTCCCTCTGCTTTCATTATGTTTTTGTGTTTGGCATAACCTCTTTTACAGTCGTACAGTCCATTTCCCGAGTCATATTTTAACAAATAAGATTTTTTTAAAAGTGTGCCCTTTTGTTATCTGTTTAGAATTTTATACGGATAGGAATTTAACTGGTATTCGTATAATTTTATGAGTATAAACTTGGCAATAATGCTTCAAAAGCTACACATAATATAAACCACATTAATGAAAGAAAAGTGCAGCGTTCGTTCGGAAAATTTCGGTCCGACGATTTTTTCTACAAAATGAATCATGTAAAAGACCAAAAACGTCTGTGAATTATGATGTCCTGAAAGCATTGATGGAAACGAATCCAGCTGTATATACAAGAGAATTTACTATCAGAATGAAAGTCAACCATACATCAATATTGCGGCTCCATTCTGAAATTGGCAAGATGAAAAAAATAGATAAGTGGATATGGCACGAACTAACCAAGTAAAATAGGCTAGATCGATTGAGTGTATGCTCATCATTATTAACCTGATTTCATCGAGAGCTATTTTTCGACCGAATTATTATTCGTGGTGAAAAATGGATTCTTTACGACAATAGGAAAATGGGTGCTCGGTGACTTGATAGGGATGTGACTTGTGTTCCAAGGCCATCGCTTCATCCACGGAAAATTTTATTAACAGTTTGGTGGAATGTGACTGGCGTAATTCACTACTCATTCCTTCGAACTAGGAAGACAATTAGAGCCAAAAAGTACTACCAGTACATTGATGAAGTGCATAAAATATTGATAATTGTACACTTATTAATCAGCATAGCTCAATAATTCTCCATGACAACGTTGGGCCGCATACGTCATACAAAACGGTTGCAAAATTAAACGAGTTAAAATATGAAATTTTGCAACACCCACCTTATTCACCAGATTTTTCGCCAACCAACTTTTATTTGTTTAAACATTTAGAACCATTTTTTCAGGCTAGACACTGTGTAAAAAAAGACAGTTTAACAAATTCCATATTAGAGTTTATTAATTCCAAAAATCAGAATTTCTTTACGACAGGCATTTAAAATCTTGTTAGGAAAAGTGTACTTAAGTAAATGGAGCATATTTTGATTAAACAAACAATTTTTTAAAAAAGCTATGTAGTTTTACATATTTACTTCAAAATCGGGTATGCCACACGCAAGAAACTGATACAAATGAAAAATAATCTCAGTACTGTCGTCAAAGCTAATCTTGTCTACCTTCACGCAGTTCATATTTCAAGTCGGACCTTCCCAAACATACGCTCCAAATTTGGTGGAAATCCCCCAAGCGGCTTTCGCCTGATGGTATAACAAACAAGCGAGCAAACAAGCACACAAACAGACAACAAACAACATCCAAACGGAAACTTAATTTTATTTGCACAGAAGATAGTTTCGTACTTATCTCGCAGAGATTCCATTACACTTCGCGCGGGGCAAGACGCCACGTTCTTAAGGCAACAATTACTAGAGCTGAAAGTATTTTTATACAAAACAACAGGAATCTCGCGCCCTAACATATCGAGCCTTCAAAAGAGAATTCGCTATGTTGCGTGATAGTTAATGAACAGCGGTATATTACTCGATTTAAATACATTTCTGTAAATTACGAAAAAGCTGTACATTTATAACACATATTGCATGGTAGATATGTTAAATGAAACATTGTTTTATTCAGTGTTCGATAATACAGATATATTTGAACTAATATTAAAATAGATGGAAGAAGTTTTAAGATATAATCCTTCTCGTCAGAAGTTTAAGATTTAAATCTTCCAAGACTACTAATCATCTTAGCTCGAGTCGTGCGGTATTACATTGCGGTTCGAGGCCATCACCTTTTCTAATACGCAGTTTCATGGTTTATACAAATTAGCCAGTTTGATGTGAACCGTTTTGTACGTCGCCGTAACGAATGAAGTTGTTAGAATCGGCCGCCCCTCGAAGAGGGGAGAGGGCGAAAATCGTAAAATAAATGGCTTTAACGAAGTTCCCCTTAGGTAATTAACGCAGGAAAGTTCTCGAGCTTTCGCGGTCACTGTTTCGTTGGCAATGGTTAGCATGCAAATATGCATTTCCACCTCGTGTTACACCAACGATTACGTTTGATCCCCGCTCCTTTACATGCAAATGAAACGAGAAATTGGGCACTCCGAATCGGGGATTTATCACGCCGATAAATGCCTCGTAGAAGGGACTCCTTATCATGGAGAAAAGCAGTTTCTTACAAGCCGGTAAACTTGTATCTTTACCTTGAGAAACACGATTCTTTTATACGAAGAACATCGGGTTGTATTTCTATTTTTTCATACAGCATCATTATTCAACGTTTTCAAACAGAGACAACGAAGATAGATTTTTGCTACTAGAAATCCTTTTAACAAAATGAGTTTCTAATGATATAGGAATTTGTATATGGGAATAACGTTGTACATTGAGATGAATGTGCAATGAAAGAGAAATTTCCTTTATTTTGCCTTTAGCAGAGCAGCGACCTATCGTTGCAGTACTATTTTATTTTCAAGTATATTTGGATGCCCATTCTATATACACACTATTTAAATTATTATTGGAAATTTCTTACAAATTCGGGAATAATGAATCCGTTTACCGATGTAACTTCTTAAATTTTGCTCGAAACCGATCTTATGGGTTCTTGCAGTATTTTGCAAACCCTTTGGCGGTCGAAGAATTAGCGCCAGGATTGCGTTTCGCCAGTTTGATCTTTATCCTTTTGTGGACAACTGGGGCGGGAAGGTATAAAGGTACCTTTGGCGCCCGGTTTATCGAAGAGTGTAGAGGAAGGACCAGGAACATCGGAGAGGGACTTCTGTAACCGCGTTTGTATGACATTTTGCATTGACATTTCATGGCGCCCTCGTGGGATTGCGCCTAATGCTCCACCATCCGTGGACTACTTTGAGGACCTTAATTACCTTAATATGCTCGTCATTATGCCAAGTCTCGCGTACCGTCCCATCGCGCTGATTGCCAGCCGGACGTTTCGTCCGCCAGATCCTTTTAAGCATCGAGACTTCGTCCCAGAGTCCTCCATGCATTTAGCTCAAGAGCCATTTTCATCCTATGGAAAACGGATGTGTTCATCAGGATCGAAATATGATTATGCTTATACAAGCATTTCGAATAGCATGCGGTCGAGTAAATCGATAATTCATACGTTTCTCAATTTTTTTATACCTGTTTGGTAGTGTTTAATAAACGCGGTACACGATGCTTTATATCTGTCGAACAATTAGCTATGGGGCCTTTGTACTCGGAAAAATCTTTCACGCTTCATCTTTTAAAATAAATCCAAACAAAAAAAAAGCCAAAATGTCTCTCGATTCTTTCGATCCCTTTACCTCTCGATGTATCCCGATATATTATATATCTCATAACGCATTTTTATTTCGACTCTAAACGGTTCTCCTTTCGCACAATACACTATTTACGTCCATCGTTATATTTCAATCTCTCACAAAGCATACATTTCATCTTGTTAAAAGTACAGCTCCAACCAATGAGAATAATCGTAAATAAGACGCAAGAAGATCCTTAATTTGTCAAACGAAGATTCGATTCTAAGTCCGTGAGACTTGCAATACAATAATTATATCCAAGTCGCTTTCGACGCTTTCCATCGCGATTTCGATATCGTGCCAAACACTTTCTCTTTCTTCCTCCTTCTAGAATCGAGAGGTGCATTTTTACATTCGACGGTCCGTCCGACGAGGATCGAGGTCGACGGTGATTATGACGCATCCGATAATGAGCGTTAACTCGAGGAAACTCCTGGTACGTCGTTAGGATCTCAAATACTCCGGAATGAACGGCGCTCCTGGGGATCCTCTGAGAGGCTCGGGGGAATGGCCATTTTCGACAAACGAAGTTCGAAGTTTGAGGAACGCGAAAGTTTAAGTTACGCGCCTTGGAGCCCACCTGCCCCCCCCCCCGCTCCTACTAGTGCAGTTCCTTTTCGGATTTACCTTCGTACGCGGAGATTCAGAGCTGGAAAAATATTCGAGGCGGATGATTCTTAGACTAAAGCGCCGCTGCAAGGGGTGAAATAAAAAGCGTCGAGTAAGGATTGTCTTAAGATCTGTCATTAACTCTTTGCGGACGTATTAAATTTATACATAAGTCTCGTGCTGGTCGAAAATAATTTCCGTTGAACGAGCAGTATTACACGATATATAAGATTATAAAGGGAAAACAAAATTTATATTTACTTTGTATACTTTAGATCTATATTTATATAATAATACGTTTTAATTTAATGTGTCTATACCAAAATTTTATTTTGTAGTTCTCCATCGTATAGTATATTTCCGATCAGTTTCCAATATGAAGTCCTGGTCTTCGATAACGTGGGTCATGTTTGGCGTATTCCGCCCTTGATTTTTCTGTTTGAACACATAGAACAATCTTTACTCTGTACCTCTTCACAGTGCCGCAATAGATGCAGTTTGCCATTAAGCTTTTCCTGTTTATCCGAGGACGACGGTGTTCCTGATTTTGAAGATGCTTCACCAAGAAAATCCCTTACAAGTTATTCCACCCATTTCCGGACAAATATAAGCTATGTCATTATTAGAATCACCGTTAACGTTATCACTTTTTACATCAGAGTCAGTGTTCAAAGAGTCAAAATAAAACTTGTCATCGCCACTTATGATACAGTTTCACAGTACACTTTTTTCGGTAATTTCCTTTTTGCAATTTTAGAGTATTATTTTGAAAATATCTTAAAAGTCTAAAATGCCTATCTGCGCTTAAACGCGATTTGTAAAATATTATTTTTAATTCTACGGAGTCTTGCGTAGCGAGTGAGAAGCCACAGTCTTTGTTTATATTATGTTTCGCTCTCTCCAATTGATAGGAGTACAGTATTGGTTCGTGAATAGATTCCTTAGCAGTTTACGTTGTTTCATATAATAGAGAGTGTAAAATGATATATGCTAAATGGCGATTAAGATAAAATGAATACAATATAATATCAGTATGGTTCTTTGCGGTGATGGCTGAGGACAGATATACGATTGGAACGATAAAAAGCTTTGATCGCTGAGAGTGAAAAAACAACCGCAAAGGGTTAAAAGGTGCCAAATTTGACAATGGTGTTAATCTCTTAACCTACAATGTCATGTGAAAGACGTGATATGTCGACCAGGCCTATCATGAACTGCCAGAGACGTCGTATGGCGACCGAGCCAAACATCAACAAGTCGTACCATAGCCGTTGAAGATTGAATTGAGCTACACGCGACACATACTGTGAATGTTCTTCATCGCATTTGGGGCTATTAAATTTCTTAATACTTTATTAAGACAATGATATTTTTCAATATTCTTATATTCTTCGATGTTTATTTAAAAAAATAATGAAAATGTTATCAATTTATTATTAATTTGAAAAAGATAAATCTTTCTTATTCCATGACCAATTCTTCCTAATTATTTATCCGACATCTTTCAAAGTAAAGCTAATTGTACTTCTCACGTGTATTTACAAATCATACTACGTTTGTAATTTGTACAACTTTGAACGCTCAGCCAAACTGTGAATGGCTCGACATGTGACTGACCTTGCAGTCACTTGTGCCTTGCGCCATTGGAACTTATATCGTAAAGCAAGGGGTTAAGATTGGTTATTAGATGGTCTTAAGTTTGACGATGGCGTTACGATTTGATATTACACGATGTTAAATTTAACGCGCAATGATTTTTGATATCAACCGTTGGAAGCTTTGAATCCTATATTCATTATTGAACGTGAGCTTCTTACTTTTAGATTTATAATGCTGGATCTGTGCATTTAAGTCTTTACTATTTTATGAAAAAAATGGAAGAAACCGATTTTAATCATCGCGGGTATACCGATATCTTATATACCTGTTACGTTTAATTTAAATTACCTATAACGATCAGCGGACAAATACGTGGACTTTTTATTGTGTTTTTATTATATTCCCGACTTTGTGCTGCTCTCTGAATTGTTGTTGATATAAGATACACAAGACGTAATCGAACGAAAATCAAATAACATTTTACTCGATATAGAAAATTTGTTTCCAAATAGGATAAATTCAGAGATTGAATGCAGCATCAAAAACTGTATAATAACAAACGGGTTAACTATAATGCAAATCTGCTCCAATTTTTTAAGCTATTTAGTTTGTGATCTGTTACATTTGATGAAATATTGAAAGTTGTATTCAAAGTTGTATTCACAGTACAGCTATTTTATAAAATAATTTATTGGCTGTGACTTCAAGCTTCTGTGGTCTAAAAATGTTTAACAAAAAAAAAAATCGAAAGAAAAAGGATTATTGGAAATAAAACAAGGTGGATTACAAAAAAAGATGGATAATTCGAACTGGGACACGACATTGATCATCGTTGATGTAGTTACGTGTAAACACATTTGTCGTTTAATTGATAACGGGTAATCAGTCTCATCTGTCAATTTACGAGCCAATGAAGTTAAACGTACAAAAGACATTTAAGCTTGTCGAATTTACGTACAATAATTGAATGGATTTGCACGAGACGTTTTTTTTTTTATAAATCGGTGTCTGATACGTCGAATTAATGTGTTACGATGTCTGCTCCCTCGATTTTGTGTTCTTCCAGCTGTACTTCTACGGTGCATTTCTACATAGATCTGCATACTGAATACTCAAGATCTCTAATATGCGGCCAGCATCTAAACTAGTAAGATTAAAGCCCTAAGATTTATGTGTTGGTCTGAGCAAAGCTACTTCAGTAACAGAGTTCGTTAAGAAAATAATGAAATATTTCGCATAGGAATGTTAAATATAACATATGCCAAATGCCAATTATTAAGAATATTTTTCGATGTCTTTATTTCCCTTATTTTAACACGTTTCGTGCCAAGTCATTTTTGCCTAACTTGTCATTTAGGCCATTTCATATTTTGACCGAAGACTGATATATTATCACGCAATATTTAATTTCTTCATCAATGTATAAGTAATTAGCTTGTTTAAGTAGTTATCATATCGTGTACCATTTTCGGTACACATGACGCTGTGATCAGTTCAATTGTAAAAATCAATCAGTACGAAACTCTTCGATTTGTGACAAGAACCTGCTGCATTCGAATTTATTAAGTAAAAAACGAGGGAAATGAGATATTTAATAAAAGAAAGTGTAGGTAAATATACGGAGATAACATTTTTTTGTTTTCCATTTCTTTCCATTGGAAAACAAGTTTCAACTATTATACGTAATTATTAATTATCGTATATATAACAATTAAAGAAGTTTATGTACTTTGTTCTATACTGCATTTTTAATAATTCCTCATTCTATTACTTACTAAATGGACCGTTTATTTTCAAAGTGGTGTAAGTCTATTTTTAAAAAAGAATTAGGTATCACGTTATTTATGCTTAATTTAGTGTAAACTTTTTGTTCATAACTAATTAGTATTTAATACCTTGAAAAATACCAACGCTTTGTTCAATTTAATATTGGCCGATAAAAGAAATTGCGTATCCATTGATTATGAAAGTGGTGTAAGTCCAATTTCGATAGACAGGTGGTGAGGTCAGTGGCTGAAAAATACCAACGCTTTGTTCAATTTAATATTGGCCGATAAAAGAAATTGCGTATCCATTGATTATGAAAGTGGTGTAAGTCCAATTTCGATAGACAGGTGGTGAGGTCAGTGGCTGCAGCTTTTTACCTTTGTACAACATACAAAACGCAATTAAAAAACCGATAAGAAGAAACACTAATGAAGTAAAAATAAATTGGTTGGAAATATATTGGATAAGATTTTGCACAAGTGCAGCGTATTATATTTTACATAAAACATCAATGGAGGAGACAGAATTTAATACTTTGGATTTAAGAATTTAAGATTTAAAACACCTACATGTCGGAGAAGACCACCAAAATTTGAAAAAATCGCCCTGACGCCTTTGTATCACGATGCAAGATCGATTACGTACGAAAAATATAAAAATATGGAGCAATTATTATATACTTTATATATCTCTTGTATACCATCAATATTTCAAAATACTGCCACATGAAAAACATGAAAAGAGAATACCAATATCTTTTATTAAGCTAACAATATATAGATATTATTAATGTTAAAATTAAAAAATACTACTCCTATTTTATTTCTTGTTATTATTTGTAAACAAAATTGAATTAATATCGATTATATTTTAAGTAATACTCGATTTTTCAAAATTGAAGTTAAACGATTTTTACAATTGATTAATTTTGAAAGTGGTGCTAGTTTATTTGTAGCCTGTAAATATACATTACTTTAGTTAAATTCGCCTAAAACAAATTTATATAATCAAATTACATATTGATCAATTAGTAGAAACATTTCCACAATCGATAATATTAACCCATAATTTTTATTTAACAAATATGCCAACCTTTAATTATCTCGAAACAAGAGAAAATGGACTTACACCATTTTCAAAATAAACGGTCCAAATATACTTTACAGAATTAAATTTGTCATAAAATGTATGTTATCAGCACTTTCAACAAATATGTTCCTGTGTACCGTTTACGGTACACATTGCCTGAGGATACAGCTTAGCGTGTACTATAAACGATACACGTGGCACGGAACATGTGTAAGCGAATGACAAAAGTATTTGTACATTTTGCAACGGAACTGTGTTGGCTTTATCCATGTAAACATCCACAAAAAAAAAAAACAAAAAAAATAAAAACAACGGAGGTGCATGTAGTTTCTTTTGTGCGCCATAAATGTCAATTAATATGGCTAACTAGCTCCACGTTTTGGGTTACTCATTCGACTCGAATTCGACGTTTCTCAATTTCAAAAGTTATGGCGTGCATAGAGAAAACTCAATGTCGTTATGCGGCCAGCCGAAAATGTGGTCGGATAGAATGACATCAGCCTTGGATAGTTGATTTCCTTTGGCTCAGCCTCTGGAGCGCAATCGAGACGTGTCGGCTGTGGTTAGCATGTCCTCAACTTGATATAAACACACAGATTGGACGGGACGAATGAGCATTCTTGTAAATTGCATCGTTAATCGTTTTTTTTTCGCGCTCGCTGGCTTCCCTTTGAAGTAAAACTCCGATTCCCTTGCGCTTAGGGCATTTCGCGACGACGACAGGCCACTCGCGGGAATTCCACTTTTCCCTCTGTCAGTTCATCGTGCGTCGTGCGCGGTCTATGTTTTTCTTGTTACGTACTTGAAAATATCCTGTTTCTCGTCCGTGTTAAGCACCTGTAGTTACATTATGCTCATTTCTTTAAATACTGAGATAACAAGGTTTTTTCTCGAGGCCGTGGTTATGTATCAAGTACTGGTATTATGCTTTTTCTGAACCAGAGAGATAATGTTTTTAATCTGTAGTTTACTACTATATTTATTCCTATCTGTGTTAGGAAAACAATTCATCTGTAATTTGTATACTGCTTACATTATAGGTTATCGCATTACCAAAGAATGTAGATAATCAAATTATCGTTATTTCAAGTATTTTATCATCAAATGAATTAATGTTCGAAATCAAAGTTCAATCAAAGTTTTAGTGGTTAAAACCAAGTTAAGTTTGAGAGATATTACTTGAAGTAAATTAAGAAAATTAAATTCGTAAAGTGTTGAAAATTTAATACAATTTCATTATATCGCCATTTATAGATTTTTAACAAAGTGTAAAACTACTGATTAAACGATCGTTCGAATTACCGACATTTTTTTTTTACAGAATTCTGATGACAAATGATTTACATGTTCTCCTTAACTTGCAACACCTTTCAACTCATCATAAAACTAACAATGTAATTTATTTATTACTTTTAACCTCAAATAAATAAACACTTTTTACTATTTCGATCAAATTCGTCATTAGCAATTTTTCGCTTTTCTATAAATCTTCATGCAATTACGTCTTACGTACATTTCTTCGCAATTGACAGAATCCTTGGAATTGGCAGCTATTCTCCGTTAGTTTCGTCGTAAAATACATCATTATCGAGGATTATTTCCGTCTAAGTACACTAGCCGCGGCGTATAACTTTATCGAAACGAAGTTACGAAGAAGATCGAAATATCCGGTGCTGCGGATGAAGTTCGAAGTGGTTGAAATAAAGGCGAACAGACGTTCGAAAGACGTTCGAAAGTTCAGCAGATGAGGTATTGCGCAGAATCGGCCACGGTTAGGATTTCGTTAACTCTATTCCAATGCAGGCGGAAGTGAAACGTCCACCTCAGACCGACGAATGCTACGGCTCAGAACTCGTTTCCGCCCCTCCCCCCTCCCTACGTTTCTGGGATACCTATGTCTTCATAAAAAGCAAATGCAAGCAGAAATATTTTTTTTCCACTGAAGGAGCGTGAAATCCATGGACAAGGCAATTCGAGCAAAGCGAAGCGAGTGCATGAGCGATTCACGCGATGTTCCTGAAATTGTGGAATTAAAGATCGGTGCCTTGGATTCTTCTAAACGTGGAAAGGCAGAGAATTATGGAGTACGTTGATGACGCGTACTTCATCTACTTTGATAAAAATTTGGGATAACGAACATAGGTCGCTACCACGAATGGAACTATCGAGTAACGCTCCTTCCTTTTACTTTTTAGAGTAAGGAAGGAAATGTGGATTAAAAATTATTCAGTTTAAAAATTATTGAATTGTATTTTTCACGCTTGGAAAACTAAATACAATGGTAAATTTGTAAGTCAAGAGACGTAATGGATGTTAGTTTTTATAGCTCTTCGACTAGCGAGCGCTAAACGAACGAATCAAACGGATTGGTTCCAAAAATTGAATAACCAAACAACACTCTTTTCCTTTCGCATCGTAGAGCGACGCGAGGTCGGTGCCTGGTTCACGGTCCGGGGAGATATACGATCCAAGATGGACTTCTCGTGTAAAGTCGTAAAACCCGCGTCCACCTTTTCGAACTAACTGTCGCCAGTGGCTACGTACACGGCTGCAGAAAATTAATCTTGCGAGTCCGGCTTAATCTCCCGGCCGAAACTAACCCGCCGTCTTTTGGTGGCTCCGCTTATCTCCGCTTGTCAAAAAGTTCGGCCGGAAATCGAGAGATAGAGAGAGAGAGGAAGAAATTGAGGCGAATGTCCGTCGGGAAAGTTGAAGGACTCGGTAGGTGAAAGGAGATGGAGGGAGATGGCGGCAGAGCGGAAGCGAGAAGGAAAGACAGAGAGAGATGGAGAGAGGTGGAGAGGGCAAGAGAGATAGAAAGAGATAGGGAGCGAGAGGGTGAGGGGACGTGGAAGGAGACGGAGAGTAAGAGAAAGAGGAAAGCGACTCCCGCCGTGAGAAAACTCCGGTAATTGCGAAAACGTCTCTCGTCGGATTGGTTACGCGATTCCTTCCGGGAAAAGTGGCTGCTACTTCTCGCTCCGCGTGCCGTGCCGCACGCCATCGCCCAGAAATTCAAACGTACGGCTCTGCCTTTGACCGCAGGCCCCTTAGCGTGAATTTGCTAACGTGCCTTCGAGAATAAGAGTCCCTGGCGTCGTGAGGATGGATTGAAACTCGTGCGTCGAACGTAACGGAGTTACTGTATCGAAATCGGGCCGCTGATGAATAAGGCGTTTACTTAAGTCGATTTGAACGCGGTTTTTTAAACGCGATGATTTGGGATTTGAGACTCGCTGCACGAGTTGGATTTTGATAACGTTTGTAGGTCTATGTTTAAATAGGAATTTATCCTGAAGCGACTTGATACAAAATAATGTAGATAATAGTAATATAGATAATAAGAATGATAATAATAGGAAACTGAGAAGAGATAAGTGTGATTTTTTTGATTAGCGAATTTATTTGACGAGAAATGTACTGTTAATTTGTTGAAATGTAAGGGTGAAGGAAGGAAGTTGGAAGTATTATAAGGACGATCTCACGTCTAGGAACTTATGTAGGGAGGTTATTAGTGAGGAAATAGATGCATGCAGAAGAAAATAATTACACACTCACACTTGTTGGATGGATAAAGATAGTGATAATAATATATGTTTATGTAAATCTGACTGATACTTTATGAAAAGTAAAACCAATCGTATAAGCTCGCGACTGACTCTCTTTGATGACTCTCGTTTTCCTTGAAAATCAAAACAAACAATAATATATATTAGTTTCTGTATTGAAACAGTTTATTTAACCCTTGTATGTTGGAAGATCAATATCGTAAATTTTAAATCCAAAACTCATGTACTATTCGATCTCAATAATCCAGAGATAATAATCTCTGATCTTAATATCTGCATATCCCGTATTTCAACCTCTGATATATGTCTCTTTTAGGTGAACTTTATTCGTAGCAGACTTGTCAATCCAAATCTACCTCCAACGCAAAGCATTAAATATAACAGTTATAAAAAATTCAGTTACTTCTATGCTGGGACTCAAGTTTGAATCTCCGCTTACCACTCTTCATCGCACCTTCAAAAAGACCACCCAGCCTTTATCCTCAAATACTCGATCCTTATATCGAGTACTATAAAGAGATGCAACAAGTACCCATAATCGAAGAGCGACAGCAGTCCTATCGCGTATCTTCGCTTCTATCACTCCGGTAGATCCGACGTGCAAGAGCTCCTGGGCACTTCGATGTCGTTCGCTCTTCCGTCATGCACGAAATATCGCGATAACTCTCTCGCGGGCGGTCCACGGCAGTTACGATTAGCCATCGGATCTAATCAGCTCGTTTACCAGCTTGGGCCCGCTAGGAAATCGCAAGATGACGGAAAGTACGACGAGATCCTCTTGGACAGGTGGTCGGGGCCCTCGGATGCAGATATCACTGGTGGCTGCCTGTAAATCTGCCAGGGACCGGCGCGAAACGGCGCGCCGGCTGGATTAGGAGGCAGAGGTCGAGGACTGGCCGACCGCCTGGTCGGAAGCGCGCCATGAACTATTGCATTTGATACCCAGCCCGATGAATGGAAACGGGGAGACCGTATCCAACGGCCGCCGCCATCTCCGTTCGCGATGTACGTGAATGTAGGTATAATGCCCCTCCAGTTTCCGCCAAGTATGATAACCAAGTATTTACGGCTTCTCCTTGGGAATTTCTGTAATTTAGAGAGACACCGCCAGGACGTTGCGCGTCGGCGAACGTGTGTTACTTTCTGATTCTGTCTGGAAAAGAAAAAAAAAGCTTCTAATAAGTGCTATAGGGTGAGAGCACTTGTTTTTTGTTTTACTCATGTGCACAGGATTTGTTTTAACTATTGTAAATAGCGTTGTTCCTTTTTGTTTGTACGCGAGGCAAATATCAAGTTTAGTTTTGTTCGTTGTTTGCGCATGTGTAAGTTATCGGCAGTGGTTCTCGCATTTAAATATAATCCGGATAGTAGCATCGAGTAAGTCTTTATACGCTCCTTTCCACAATAGAATCCAAGCATCGACGTCTATAGTTGACCGAAATTTCGTCCACGCAGGATATGCGTTCACATATTAGCCTTATAGGATCGTTAAAATGAATCTCGTGTATGTAGATTCTATTACAAATTTCTGTTCTTGATTTTCTTCTGACTTAACTTTCTTACTTTTGCCTAAGTCGGTTGTATGTTTACAGCTTGATAAAGAACACGCAGTATTTAAAACGCCGTTGTTTACTAAAACTGTATTAAATTATATGTTCTTCATTCCGAACAATTATCCCACATTATTCTTCAAACATAAAAGCGAGAGTATTGAATTCCTTAAAAAAAATTTGTCTAGGACAAGTGTCGGACCGTGGTTTTTTTTTTCTTTTTTTGTCGAGCGTTTTGGAAGGTTTGGATATTATTTCCTTCTTAGATAAAAGCTGAGAGACGACTGAAGCTTTTCTCTGGAGAAAATTTTAATGCTCGTTGATGTATTGTTTGATCGTTTTTCTCTCTTTTGGGATTATATAACGGCTGAGAATCAGTTAAATATACACGTACACATATTGTAAAATTAGTTTGGAAATAAAGCCTTGCCATGAGCTAACTTTCAAAACAATTTACAAACAGATTTTTTATATTTCTCCAAACAATTGTTTTTGTGTAGGAAGCAGGATTTGATTGACGAATCTCGTTTAACTGGTCGAAAGGAGTATGACACGATGGAATTTAACGGTATGGTTGAAACATCAAAAATTTAGGTTTTTTTCCCACGATGTATTACGCACATCTATCTATTATATGTGTATATATAGGTTTTTTTCCCACGATGTATTACGCACATCTATCTATTATATGTGTATATATATATATATATATAATATATATATATATATATTCTTTCACTTCGTTTGCAAATTATACCCTGGGAATATTGGCGACCATTTTAGGCATAAACGCAGTCTACAACCACCATATAGACAGTAAAACGTGCTAACAGCTATAAAATCCATATGAAAGCACCGACGAAATTATTCACGCCGAACAGCTTTTCCCTCTTTGCGGATGGATGCTACAAAATCCTCCGATAATAGGTCTCCATTTCACGTAGCCAAAGGTTTTTTCGTTAGCAAAACAAATACCCGCGTTGCATTAGCAATTTTCTAGCTTCTACAAAGAGCGTACGCCGTGGCGAAACGATTATATTCCGGCGCTTATAATTCGTTTAATGTTGCGCCCAGAAAAGAGTGGCGTGCCCGCGCTCTAAGGGTTCATCGAAACAAGTCTTCCAGCCTGCGCTAAAACGAGGCACTTTTTCCCTGTTATCGCTGAAATCCCCGCCTTTCGCGTATACGAAAATGGCACAGGAAAGCGACATGAAAGCGGGTAGCGTCGAATTTCCAACGCGGGAAATAAACACCGCGAAATATTTTACTACGAAGTTTTGATTTCTCTCTTTATTTTTTTTTCACTTTTTTGTTCTCTCTCTCTCTCTCTCTTTCGGGCGTGTGCGCTCTCTTTTTTACCATCAGGTTAACGAATACCACGTTCGCAGAGCGCTGCCTTTCATCTTTGTAAAGTGCGTGGATTTAAACCTACAATTCTTATTCCATGGATGCTTTTTTGTAATAGATTTTCATCTTCTGCTTGCGTTAAAGTACAAAATTTATATTTCCAAGAGTTAAAAAATCGTAAAATTCAATGTTTTTAATATATAACTGATAAGTCATGACGAACGTTTGCGGGAAAGAAATCCTTGCTCGTAGAAAATTAGGATTGTAAGTTTAGTAAGAATCGGTAAGCGACGACGAACGGTAAAAAATAAGAAGCAAAAGAGAGTAAGGACATAAAAATTGAGGGTAGAGTATATATAGCAGAGTGTATGTTAAAAGGACTAGGATTACTCTATAATTAATGTATAATACAATTAATATATAATACTCGTATATTGTATTGAAAGAAAGGAAAGCAGAAAGCTTATTGCAACGTATATCCTCCCTCCTTCTCTCTCCACCTCTCCACCTCTCTCTCTCTCTCTCTCTCTCTCTCTCCCTCTCTAATCGCTCTACCATTACTTACAGTATTTTATTTATATGTATTACACAATTTTTTTGATACATTAGATATTTATATAATATATTTTATATGTCAGTAGTTTCACAAATGTGTTAAACATAAGTCACGTTTTTCTTTCGATTACCCCAGACCCGTTTGGTAACAGCCTGACTTCCTTGAATTTGCATATACAAGGACAGAAGTAAATACAGTCTAGGAGAATTGCATCTCCTTCCAAGGTATTGCGAGCTATCTTACGTTCGCTTGGATTTACCTTCCTTTTTTGTTCCAAAACTAATTTAAAACCCCCTAGCCGAATGTACATGCAACAGTGACTATGCTTGCTCGTGATTCTGTCTCGGGTTCCATATAAATATCTCCCCGAAGGCGGGGCTCGTACAAGCATTTTATTCAGTTACTCCAACGTAGATGATATACATTTACGTCTACCAGTTCTCTGATAAACTTCTTTGTACACGCAATTTACCTTATAACCATTCCAAAATATTTCCTTCACGTTTAGCCGCCATTCAACCATTACTTTGCAGGGTCACGTTAATAGTGTTTTAACCAAGAAAAATGAACGAAATCGATAAAAAAAAAACACACCCATACACAAACAGTTTGACCTATAGAGGCGCACGCTGTCCAAAATTCAGCGTGGATAATGGACGAGTAAAGTGAATTTCGAGCTACCGATTACTGCTTCGACGGATCGATCTCCAGCCGGACAATTTCCATTGAAAAATTGAGAAGTGGCCAGCGGTTTTCGAGGCACGAGATTCTCCCCTCTCCCTTCATCGCCCCAAGGGAGTCAAAGGTTTTCAGATCTCCGCCCTGGCGAGGGCTTGATAGAGTAGCGTTTTGTCCCCGCGGCACGTCACTTCCGAAATTATAACGTAAAAGGTTTCCGGGATAAATGTTTGCGAGCCCAAATAGCAATTCCATTATCTCCGGGCTTTGAGGGCGGATGCACGCGCTGCGGGCTCGAATATTACCCGGTGCGGCGCGTGTGCGCCCAGAAAAGCGGCTACAAAGGCGCACGAAAGCGCAGGAGCGTCGAACGCGAGGCTTCCTTTAACCCCTTGCCCTATAAACACCAGTGTGTTTTGTCGCATATGTAAGAATCAGAGGTTAGAATCATGGAATCGGGCTCGTGATACTGTTCACCGAGTCAAGTGTGAAGAACGCGAAATTTAACACTATTCCTACCACGACTGGTCAAATAACCGGTCAGTGTTTTCTTCGAAAAATTGTGGAACTTTCAAACGCAGTTATTTCAGAGATTCTTCGTGATTTTCTCGCAGTGTACAGAGCGATAAATTCATGTATCGACATTTTTCCTTCGCCCTCTTTTTCTTTAAGGATATATTTAATACATTTAAACATGTCTCAAAAATAGTTAGTAGGAATAGTGTTAATGGTAAAACCATCGTTCACTGTACGAATATATTAGATCGTCCCAAAAATGTCTCTCGCTATCTGCATGCAGCTGCTTTGTCTGACAATGTTTCTAGAAACATGAAAACAGTCGGTTAAATTTTGCGGTCTTTATCTCGAGTCGTCCCCTGGCTGTATACATAATTCAATAAAATAATATAAAGCAACAAATTAAAACATTAAATGTAAAACATTTTTTTATTAATCGCCATCCAGCGAGGCATCTACTTTAAAATCTGCTTTAAAACAATAAACGTTGCGCACCTATTGTTTCCTTATAAAACGAAAAAAACATATGAAGTGGCCTAATATTTAGGTATAGAGCACAAAAGAATTAGGGGATATTTCAAAAGAAATATAAAGGGAAAAAAAAATAACGTTCTTATTTTCTCTGTGAGACGATACAGTCCTTTCATTTATACAGGGTGTCGCACCTAAATCTGTAATCTCAAATATTTTCGAACTGAAACAAGATGTGAAAAATCTACTTGCGCCGGTATGTAGCCACGTCAGGGAGTCAATGGGAGGGTATGCACAATCCAGAAAATTAAAAAAATATCATTTTTAACCCAAAATTATCTTTTTTTTAAATGGAACATACATTTTTCTTCTAGCAAAATCAAAAGTAAACATACAGTAATTGATAACAGAATTGATTTCACTTCTCTAAACCTCGTACCTTCTGAAATAACTAAAGTTGTAGAGGATGACAACGGAAACACTGTGACGTTTAACAAAAATGTGGAACTATACATATAGTAAAAGTAAAAAGTGAAAAGGTACAATTACTGAAAACGGAAGTGGTTTATTTTCTTAAACAAACTAGTGACCTATAGCTTAAAGAAACATGGTGTGTGTAAATTATATCTAGCACGGAAAACACGCTTGCAAATAACCAATAATATTTTAAGTGATAAAACTATATCTCTTCAAAGCGGCTAATGATCTTAGAGGTCAACGCCCGTTGAATTAATAAAAAAGAAAACTGTCACATCAGCAGATGTTTAACCGTTTGCATCAATACAATTTTGTAGACGGTGAACAAGAAAGCGTTGTATACATCCTAGTGTTTCCACAGATATTGCCACACATGCCGCAGTAATACGCTGTTGCATATACTCTAGTGTAGTTGGGACTTTCTCATAGAGCCTATCTTTCAATGCATTCTAGAGAAAGAAGTCTATAAAGATGCAAACAATCCTGCTATGTGTAGGCCTACAGTGTATACTGCACTTTGCATAACATCACAAACAGTGTCCCTGTTGCCATCCTCTGCAACTTTAGTTATTTCTGAAGGTACGAGGTCCAGAGAAGTGAAACCAATTTTATTATAAATAATTGTATCTTTACTTTTGTTTTTTCTAAAAAAAAAATGTATATTCTATTTAAAAACAAAGGTAATTTTGGGTTAAAAATGATATTTTTCTAATTTTCTGGATTATGCATACCCTCCCATTCAGTGACCCTCTAATGTAGCAACATTCCTGCGCAAGTAGATTTTTCATATTTTGTGTCATTTCGAAAATATATGAAATCGCAGAGTTAGGCGAGACACCCTGTATATAAGAGCCAACTGTCTGCGGTTTAAGAAAAGGGGCAAGGTACGACTCGAAGAAAGCTGTTCAATTATGCAGATGGGATGGAAATTACCGTGATTGAACAGCAAGTGACATATCGATAGGGATGAATGGAAACAAGTCGAACTGGACGAGGGTGCCAAACATTGATTATTCAGCAGGGTGTATGGTTACCCAAATTACAGGATGTACACTTTCAATATCAGGGAACGTGCAGATACTTCATTACCTTCAGCCTTTTATATAGTTTATGTTCCAATATCCCCTAATTTTATGAGCAATGTACCTTAAAAAGAAAGGAACATATTACTACAAAAATTTCAATAAATGAATATAATCTACATGGTGCACGAGAATTTCGAACAGTGTTCAGTGTATTTGTTGGGAATAGGGACTTCCCGTACGTCGAATGAATGGTAAAAATAATCTATCGTAATAATAATGCAACCTTGGAGACGGATGGCCACGTCGTCCGCCGTAAGATAATGTATATAAGGCCTATAGGAATTTCGAATGTCTAGGCCCTCCGATGTATAAAAGTGTGTGTGTGTGTCTATGTATAGGAAAATGCATGACTGAAGCACTATCTAGCGCACTGCGGGACAGTCGAATGTGAGCAATCTAGCAGTCCAGTTTGCAAAAAAGTGTTAAGTTTCGCGAGTAGAGTGTTAGAGAATTTGGTGTAGAGTTAAGTACGAGGACAAGTTTTATACGAAACCTCAACTCGCATCTGTCGACAATAGTTCTAATAGTCTGTGTATATATTTCAACTCTTTTAATAAACCATTTTTACCAACACCATTTTACTACATCTATATAGTATCAAAATTGTGAAAAATCATAGAAAAAGCTTTGACATAAAAGTCAGAAAATTTTTCATCGAAATAAATAATATAAAATAATAATAAAAGTCACATTAACTAAATTCGTTAAATTCTATTGCTAAACAGTATCGTCGAGTCAAATGACCATGGCAGTACGCGCTGCGACTCAAAATAAAAAAGATCCTGTATATACGTAAAAGCAGACAGGTCAAAAGTTCTGTGACGCACGTCAATGAGAAAAGTCGGTTTTATGGAGAACACTGGATTATTTTGGGTTTTCCGTACATCCACGCATGCCACGCTCGAAAGAATCCGGATGCGGTCCCCACGCGTGAATGGCTTTCGGTACTTTGAAACGTAGCGGATATCACATTTTCTTAGTGGTGGCTCTGGGGTAGGGGCGAGGCGGGCGAAGGGGGGTGGAGGAAGGTGCTCGATTTACAGTTGCCCGCTGGCGAAGCGCGCTTTATGCACCGCGCCGGAAATCCGCGTTTTCCAGCTCGCCTTTCTTCCGGCGTGCCGCGCCATGCCAAAGTGCACCCGCCGCCCTTGTGTTTTCGGCTCCGGCCAAACCCCCTCTCCCCCTCTCCTGCGGCCCGTTTCCTCGCGTGGTTAAGCCAAGGTTTACACTGCGTCGAAATCCCCCTTTCCAAAATGAGAGCCGTTTTCGTTTACGTGTTAGTTCCCTTTTATCTCCCTCCTTTTCCTTCTCTAACCACGCGTAGCGATGATTTTCCTCTTTTTCTTTGGTCCACCCGTTCAATTGTAGGACGAAGACCTCCAGTGGCACGTCGAACTGTTTTGGATGCTTGAGCTGGGTACCGTCCCGGAGGTCTTGTTTTTTTTTTCTTTTAATTCATTTTTGACGCCGACTCTAAGGTCATTTGGCCTACTGTTTAAGATGGGTTCTAAATCACGAAAGGTTTTTTTCGAGAATTGTTTCGAGAACATTCGTTTGTTGGCGTAGTGAATTTTGGAAGGATGAATGTGGGTTATGATTGGCATAGCTGTGCAAACATGGTGTGTATTGATAAGAAGTTTTTGCTTGCAAATTGTGCAGCCATAATAGTGCTTTCATGTGTGTGTGTGTGTGTGTGTGTGTGTGTGTGTGTGTGTGTGTGTGTGTGTGTGTGTGTGTGTGTGTGTGTGTGTGTTTATCATTTTTGTATTTTCTTTTATAATATGGTAGCTGTATTTTAAAAAGATAGTAATAACATTGGGGGCTTAAACATTGTGACTTTTAATTATTGACCTTAACCGTAGCATTGGAAAAAATATGTTCCGGGTCCATTAACTTTAGAACCAGGGAAGCGATAAAAGTAACGTGTTTTTAATTTCTTGCGAAAATGCTCTTATTTTGTGTTTGTGACAATGTGATGATGCGATGCTTGTGACGGTGTATTTTTCATAAATTTCTATCATTTTATGATAACACCTAAATGCCTGGATATAATAACCATTTACTTTACCCTTTCATCCCCGTTCTTTTCATAAAGATTTATAGCATACCGTGGAGTAACGACCGATGGTTAATATTTTGCAACGCAAAAGGTAATATTAGGTTGTGTATCGGGTTTGAAAATGTACAGACTGAGATTAATCAAGTTTCAAAAGGCTCGTGCATCGATACGTTGTCCGATTCGCGAAGCAAAATTAGATTTTTTTCATCCTGGTTTTGCGCACACATTTTCCCGCCGATTCCGTTGCTTCGTAAGGGGTAGAGATTATACTATCCCGAATTCTCCTGGCAAGGGGCGCCGCAAGCCTTTCATCCCGCATCGTTCGTCGGCAGGCGGTAAAGGGGTGCGCGTATTTTATGCGCCTTTCTGTGAGCCGGATGTAGCAACAATTCCTCCAACTTTCCTCCCTTCGATGTTTACCTTTTGCTCCCTGAATAGCGTTGAATTACGCAACAAAGATTTTATAACCACTCCCGTTTCTCTGAACATCCAATTAGCTCGTAAAATCGCACGATGCGGCGCGAAAGTTTGCCTGGGTTCGCCATTCTTGTGCGTATTATTACATTTACCGATTTACTTGCCGAAATTAGATAAATTGCGTTCCAAGCTCATTTTTGTATTGCACAATTTTTTCTTACTGAAACAAATTAATTGTTTTATTTCACATACCGTGCGAAAACCATGCTTCATTTGATCGACCTTAAACGTAAAAAATTTCTTTTGCTTGTTTAATATATGTATGTCAAGTGAAATACTGAGATATACCGCGTGATTTCTCTCATGGCAAATAATTAAAATATCGAGAAAGGCGTAGTTTATTCCTCTTCACGTTTCAGGAGGTTAAGTCTCCGGAATCGACCTAAATCCCTTTTGCCAGCGTGCAAATGGAGAGTGCGCTGCATTCAAAATTTAAGCTAGGAAGAGTGGACAAACGTTTCTACAAAGAGCAAATTTGCCAAATTCATCAAAATTTTAGCATTGCTAAAAAGTTTTTAACACACAGCAGTTAGTACATATTTTTATGGACGAAAGATATATCAGAGAGAAGTGGACAGTACAGTGAAACTGCCACCGCATATTTTCCTGCACCGTTTATTTCCAAAATGTTTTCAATAAACACATAACGTTGCTCTATAAATTGGCGGGAAACGAACTAGTAAATTAAACTGCGACATAGAAAACTAAACCACTGATCTAGTGATCAGAACCTCGAACAAATGACGGAATAAAAAACAATTTTCCCGCATCTACTATCATCGATATTGATTGAGTACACGGCACGTAAGCAACGGGAAATTTGTTATTTTTAAACACGTTTTTTTCGATCCGATAAACATTGTTTGATGCTTTGAAAGAGAAAAATGCGAAAGAAACTTCAGTCCAAGGCTTGCTCGAGGATATGCGAATAATAAAGCCGTGCACAGTCGAGGAATAAATCGGTTAATGGAATAACGATGGTCCGACCTGCTCGAGATTTTCCGCATTTTTATTCTGGGTTGAAAAATGATAATTGATATGGACGAACCGGAAATGGAGAGGGGGAATATCGCGAGGGTGGAGAGGAAGTGAGAGGAAAAAAATATCGCCAAGTCTGGAATAGCTGGAATGTAGAGGCCGGCTGGATACTCACGGATTAAAGCAGAACCGCCTGGCAGGAAGCGGAAATGGTCAACGGTATCTTCTCCGCCGTGATACACGTTTTCCTTTCTTACCCTTATCGCTCTTCTAATTTTCCCACTACCTTATATTCCATTTAATGCTACGTTATTCATGCATTCAACCCCGAAATGCGTGTACCTTGATATTATATTAATAACAGCATCACACTTCACTATTGTGCATCGTATAACCACATTTTGGCATAACGTTAAACATGGTTTATGTTATATCGCGAGAAATTACGTATGGTTATACATATATAGATATATAAAAGCTACAAATCATTAAGCATATACTAGAATGTAATACCCAATGAATGATAGTCGAATGCTTTAACGGAACAATGATATTCGAAATCCAAAACGGCTCGGATGTAGCACAGCAACAATATTTCACAGCCGATATTCAATCACATTAAATATTTATCCAAGCATCGTGTATCCGTTCTAAAGTAAATTTACATTCGCTTATTGCAAATGAGCGCGTCCATTAATGGCTTATAAATTAACGCGCGTAATTATTGAACCAAGACGTGGATATATTGTTGCACAGTATTTCCTCGAGGGTTTCCGCTTGTCAGACTCTTCTTATCCGGTTGCCCCGTTAATCATCGAACCGTGGTATATTTTATCCCCCAAACAGGACGAGAAATCGATACAGCCCAAAATGCATCTCACGGGAATCCAATTTTCCTCGTTGCAGGTAGCGTGGTTGCGCGTGGATACGCAGACCATTCTCACGATAGCCAGCCACGTGATCACGAAGAATCACAGAATAGCGGTCTCTCACAGCGATCATCGCACGTGGTTCCTCCACATACGAGAGGTCAGGGAATCGGACAGGGGATGGTACATGTGCCAGATCAACACGGACCCGATGAAGAGCCAAATAGGATACCTGGAAGTTGTCGGTGAGCGTTATACCTCTTACGTCACTTGCATTATATCCGTTTCATTTTACTTGCCCGCCCGATTCTTCCTTGAAATTTCTCTTGCTCTGGATTTCCACAGCGGCGGAAGTCGTTTATTAAGTTTTACGTTTAATGCGCCTATGTTTGAAAGACCTCGAATACGATCAATGGCCGGGTTGTCGGATCGAGGAGGATGGGAGGCAGTTTAATGTGGCCTCGAGCACTACAATCGAAACGGACCGTTTGGTAGCTTCCTCTGGGGGTCGATACGTTTCAGGCTTTTGAAGTGCGCAGAGGAAAATATCGCAATAGAAAGTCAGACGCAAGGACAGATATGCGGATATGATTCAGTGATTTTAATAGGAGTTTATGTTCGTCCAGTATAAGGGTAAAGCTTCGAGGATCGTCGAGGAAGATCATTTTTCCGCTGCTTTATCGACGTCATGATTAAGCAAGACACGCAACCGTATTTTAAGATAATTTAAAACTGCGATCGTTGGAAAGGAGCATCGAATAAACATCAGCCTTATTAGAACAGATTTTATAACTGATTTCGAAAATACACGGACATCCGTTCAGAAATAAGACCCGCGTATTCATTTGTAACACACTGTCGATTTAATCGGATAGAGACATTATTTATTTAAACTCATCCTCGTTGTTTTCGAGTCATTAACTACTTACGGTTTTTGGATGATATATACGTTTGTGCAAATATTAGATCTCAGAGCTCTATAGCTCGAATTTCTTCACAAGTTGATATTTATAGTGTCCATTTTCAGACACCCTGCCAAAGCATTTACTTCAATACCGTAGATCAGATACAAATGCGTGTCTGATACTCATGTTAGAAAGCGTGGACAAAGGACATACTCTGTATATAATTTGATACCGTTCTGGTTACTTTTAATTTCTTTTGACTCCCTTCAGTTTAACATCTTTCGTTAAACTACAACATACTAGATTCGGTTACTCAGTATAATGACCAACATCCAACTAGATGCTGTAAGTCGACTGTATTTCGAATTTAATTTACATACTCAACCACTTTGAACATAATTATTAATTTAATTTTTAATTACATTTTTCTCGATCACATCCAATCATTTTAATCTTGCTTTTTATATCTAGACAATTATGCTCATTGGTTGGAAAAGTTTCCCCTTACCATAGTCCACTCAAAGCAATATTACTATTAAATACCCTTTCTTCTTCTTCATAATTACATATTATCTTTTAAGAGTTACCAATAGTCAGATATGTTATCTCACTCACAATTATACTCAAACGCTTGGCAACATACCGTGAGTTATTATTAACTCACTACTCGTACCCTCTATCTTTTATTCATAAGTATAATTTTTGTAATAATTTTTTGTAATTTTTAGACCTTTGAAAAGGTCCTCCGCCAAGGACGAAACGTAACGATTTACTAACCGATTACGCGTCTTATGCTTACTGAATTCCTTGCTCGAAGAAGACGACACACTCACACATTATCATAGATCAGAGTTCATATTCATAACCAAGAACGCCACTGATTACCAAAAAAACGTTTAATAAAAAAGTATACACACCAATTTACGGTGAAAAATTAACGAATCAAGAAGATACCGGTATATTAATACGTGACTTGAGGGTGCACCGGCTTACGGAGGGTCAATGGCGTTAGTGACTCATTCAATTAAAACGAGGAAGATAGCCGGCGGATTGCTGATTCGTGGAATAAGCCAGACCTCCAAATCGGAACGGCGGGACGTGTCACGTGTCTATCGGTAACATCCGGAATAGCCATTGTCGGGACGTTCACGTCACGTTGATGTTGCGCTCTGATATATGGACATAATTCATGATGCCCTAAACGAGCGTGACAAGACGTGAGAATCTGAGACTATACGGTCTGTTTTGATCCGATCGGCGGGCGCTGATTTATCGTTCGATCGATCGATGCCCACCGAGAGACATTTTCGAAAACATTTTCACCCCGCGTGCCTCGAGTCTCTCGAATGTTTTCTGTCCGGATTTCGAGATAGGGATCTTCGTCGCGCAGCGCTGATTCGTCGAATCGAACTGTCGCAGTGATGAGTATTGGTGGACTTTTAATCAGTTACTTCCAACGGATTGTCCCTGCAGGATGACTTTTCACTACACTGTTTGAGACAGTTCCATGTGATGGACGTTTGTAGGACTTTTATCGACCTCGAACGTACCGAGAAATAATCGGATCAAGGGGGATTTCCATTTTGCATAGATCGTCTCACGTGAATCCCTAAAATACGTTATTAAAACTTGAAAGCACGGGGAAATAATTGAATTGATAAAGATAACTTACCTTCTGTATGGCTTGTGTGTCAGGTGTATCAAGGTTTAGCGGAACTCAATTGCACCGAGGCATAATTGAATCGGGAGAGGATTTACTTCTTGCGTGGATGAATTTTCGGAAATGTTTACAGACTGTTAACGAGATTCACATCTACGAAGAAATAACAGAAGCGACGAAGAGTATTTTACGTTTATTTATCGCTATGCATGCTGACGGAGGGAATTATGATCGTCTGTTTGTGACTGTTTATCCACGTACTTCGCTTTTGAAACTTTTATTTCGCAACAAAACCGAGTCTATAAATTAATTAAAACCGCATTGAGCATGCTCTTTGTGCGTGAAATGGCACTGTTCTTGAAACCGTAATATTCATTTTCCGGTTGCTGCTTCTGGCAACAAAAATATTGCTTATACTGACTGAATATTGTATACAACGATACTCATCCCTTTTTTCTCGTCCTGCCGTTATGATACCTTTTCATTTTTCCTTCCAGAGAGTTTTCATTTTGAGTGGGATTTTTGTGAATAAAAATATTTATACATCTTTTTTCATTTACGCTATCAGTCTTCAGAGGTTAAAAAAAAATCGTTGCGAGTTATTTTGCAGAAATTTTTTCTCCGTCCAGATATTGAAAGCACAAAGGTTCTCGAATGGTTTTCATTACTTTCCGTTTGGCTAATAACCGCGAAAAAATAAATCCTTGGATTCATAGATTGGTAGAATGTTTCGCGGAAGTTTCATTATGCTCACACGCAATCTGTGATTACGATTCGGTGGTTCGGTTTAAACCAACCAAGAACGAAACCTCGAGCTGGCACATTGAAAGCTTAGCGGAGGCTTGTCGTGTAAATTTTACATGAACCTTTCGAATGGTACCGCGAATGAAAGAAAATGGTTCAAGCTCTGCCCATCAACTCTGGATTTCTCTATCCGATAGATCCGGTAGAAGCTCACTTTAAACCATTCTACACTCAATCGCACAGGAATCATTCACGATCCACTTTCCATTCTACGTACATTAATTCGATTTCCTTTATTTCGATTCAATATTCTCCTTTTGGACCAAGAATATTCTCACGAAATTAACTCGACCCTTTTTCAAAATCAATGGCTTAATTTTGTCAGCAGGAATAAATTAAAGAGACCCTTGTTCGAATCGATCATCAAAGGACACGAGCTGCGCAAAGCATTGATGCAACCACCACATAAATACCGATCGATATCAGGAATACCGCATCTTCGATCGCGATTCGTGTTACACGCACGAGAAATCGCTGCGGGGCCATTGCAATTTTTTCGCCAGCCGTCAAAACGTGTTTCCTGCCTTATTAAAATAAACGAGCATCGTCCTGATACCACATCGCGGTAATCGTATCCCTGCCGACAAGGATCGGGTTTCAGCTCTTAAATGAACGTAAAGCCACGCAAAAGGTCTTTTGCGCCCGTTGAATTTGCAAGGCATTAACCTTATTATTATGAAGGTAATATGGTCGCGAGTTTGCGAGAGCTTCGTATGGTGCTTTGCACGCGAGCGATCTTTACAGCCCTTCTCGGAAATGAAGCCTCGCCGGCCCTTTCGCCGTTGCACATGCTCCCCGCTTTTCTTTTTTTACCCTTCGCATCCGCGGCCGCCAGGAGCGACTATTACACAGCCCGAGCGACGGCTCGCTGGTATTTATTTATAGGTTACTTAATTCATTTGTCTCTCAATACGTTGTTCAACTTTCGGAATCGTATGCGTAAAATAAGATGATTTTTTTGTCTGAAAACGACGGGTAAACTGGTTACATTGGCGACCACCTCTTGCAACCATGTGTTGTATGATAAGACACAGTGAACAGTTATGTCAGGACATGGTGACGACTAAGATCTGAGTCAGTATCCACCCAAAATCATACCTAGGAAGCATACAAATTTTTCCGCAATATTCTTCATAATTACTTTTCATACTTACATTCCCTGTTAATATCTTGATTCTCATTAGCAACAAGTTTTCTAATCTTAATGTCAAGCTTTGTGTATATTACCGATAAGTGGTGACGAATCGTAGTGGGAGACGAAGGTCTAGTTACAGGGACAGTAGTAAAGTACCGAAGGCGTGGTCAGTGCGCCAGAATCGTGAAGACAGTAAGATTTGTAAAGCAACAGTGTACGGTCAAAATAAGAAAGCGAAAGAGAAAGTCCAGTAAGAAAGTAAGAGTAGAAGGGTAGAAAGATGAAGAATACAGAAGGTCAAGATGGTAAGGACAGTGAGATTTGGTAAGCGACACTGAACGGTCAAAATAAGAAAGCGAAAGAGAAAATCCAGCAAGAAAGTAAGGGTAGAAAGCTGTAGGATAGTGAATATACACCTTGTCCCTAAACATCGGTAACACACTTCATATTTTACGTTTGTGTGGACGTATGCCGAGTTACACGTAGTTCTCATATTGAGTCATTGCTCAAACAAAACGATTTGAGTTACTCTTTAATATGACATATGTACGATACCTGTACCATTACTAGTTTCTTTGCAATAAAATAACAAAAGTATTACCAAACTTGGGGTCATCCTGTGAGTGGGAAAGTGATTGTAAAAGTAAGCTAGGATTACTTTGTAATTAATAGATCATATATCAAACTGAATGAAAAGTCATTAGAAAATTGCATCCACGCTGTACAACTCTTCGTTTCGCCTGCCCATCTCATTTAATCCTGATATTCCTTACACGTGGATGAATTCACGTACTGGACGACATTTAACACTGGCACAGCTTAATAGGTCAAAGTGACTGGTCAGTCGTTTCCTGAAAAAAAAATCGTACCGCTTTGTAAAGACCTTTTTCTTTTTTTTTTTTTAAGATGTAGGTATATGATGTTCTAAATGTGTCCCGAAAATAGCCGATAGTTCTAGTGTTAATACTGGAATTATTATAATATAAAATAAGTCATGTGCGTCTTAAAAGAAAATAGGAGGACAAACTAGAAATGTGATTTCCATGCTGCTCTTATATGCACCATTATTAAATTGTGTAATTTTTCTAAGAGATGGTCGAGCAGTTTTTGTATTACATTATTACACTCTATTAACCCCGTTTTTTTTTATTACGATTCATTTTGTTAAACGTACTGGTTACTGTGAATGGTTTCGTGGTTATAGTGTTAAATCATCACATTCCAAACAACACGGTTTTCTCATTACGTTTAACCCTTAACGTATTCGAGGAAAAATTAAGAACGTATAATATATAAAAGTGAACAGGTATCAGCTTTTTGTATTATCTCTTGATACACCTAATTTTTGGTCGGTTCCTTTATTAGAATTACCGTAGCTAATTCTCTTTTTCATCGTACGGTATCGAGATTTCGATTTTAGAAAAATCGAGATAAAACTCCACTGCGGACACTGCGGTTGCGCGAAGTTCCATTCCATTATTTCCCTCAGCTTCTAGCACGGACCCTATTCGCAACCAGGTTCCTCCAATGGTCCTTACTTCGTGCACGTGCCGATGCTGTTCCAATTAACACCGCGCTTTTATCAGTGCGTTAATTTTGGGATCGACGTAACGCGCAATTTCGCGGCGTGCGCGAAGAATAATTCAATTCAAACGACGAGACGGAACGGTAATAACATTTCGCCGGAGGGAAACGGCATACGTCCAATACTCCGAAAGGGCCTGCGCGAAATTACAGGTAGAGATTAGATTTGCCAAGGGAGTTTCCAGATTATGCCGTACACACAATGTTAAGTATGTACTCGTAACCAGAACTTCGCTGGGATCCAATAATTGGAGTCTGAAAACATTTTCCGCGAAGTCATCGAATTATTGGCATCGACTGCGGGGCTCGGGGTTTACTTTAATCGAATGCGATTTGGTTAACCCTGGCAACGTAAACAATCGATATTTGAGGTTTACCCGCGGTTCGCGAAGAATAATACGATTCTAGGATTTGCCGATTTCCTCGATCCGTTGATGAATCTTACGCATCGTGAAGCAAAAGCTGGGATAACGATCCTGGGTTGATAAAAGTCGATGTTCTATATTCGAATATTGTAATTACAAGCATAATATCAAAGGAGTATAAAATTACACTACATATTTATATACCGGCAGCGTATTTATGTAAATATCAAAGCGCAATATTTAATCAAAATTCAGAATTAATTAATTTATAGGTATATTATGTGGAACATTCCATGAGCACAATTTAAGCACGAGTGTATTAACCTGCGTTGAGACAAATCCGTTTGGCATATTGTAGTTTCGCGGAGACTTGTAGGACAAAATAACGTTTGACGTTGCTCTCTGTCGGCTAAAACGGTAATTAGTGTAGCCGAGTTTATCGTATTGCATCGCAGGATGATTGCACGTGTATTGCGTTAGAGTTCATCGTTCGAACCGTCAGCGCCGTGAGTTAAGGTCGGATATTTATTTCCAACGAGGGACGTAAACGTGACATTGGAGAATACCCTTAAAAGGTACGCTTTACAATGATACGCCAATTACTAAGGCAGGCGCGATGGATCATATAAGGGTTGTATGGTCCGTAATATCTCTTGAAGCGATAGTACGGCGCGTATTCCTTGCATAGCGAAATTAACGACCACGTCGCTCCTAACGAACATAAAGTTCACTGTCCATTAAACTGTAGAAATGTCTCCTCTAATAGAATCGAAGGTATTAGGCAATTTATTGATAATCGCCAAAAGATCGTTTCTTACGATATTCAAAGTACTAAAGAATCTGAAAATAAAGATACGGTATATTTAGCTTCTAACGCAACTTTGATGAAAAATGTTTATTTATAAATTTTTTAAATACGCTTGATACGTGATTAGGAAATAGAGAATTATCCTTGTTATTGAACACTTTTATACGGTATCATATTTATCATATTTTTTAATAGATGATAACTGTTCTGGATTTCCACTTTCTTTTAACATATGCCTCTTTAGCTCTTTTGGATGCTCTACATAAATTTACAAATAATTAATAGTTTTATCCATTACAGTACATACATTTCATTTAATAACTCAGTTTATCATAGTACTTGTTTTCAGACCTAAACTTGAATTTAGTAATACAATTATAATAATCATCCCCATAAATCACAAATTATACCATGCTCATTTTGTCAGAATAATCACCTGCACTACAACTGCAACAGATGCACATGTAAAGTAAGGCTTGTAGAGTAAAGTTAAACAATATAAAGTTCACATCAAACCGAGTCTGGAATTGTGTACGTGTTCAATATTATTACAACTATTATACACAGGTAACAATATCTTGTTACCATTAGTCAAACACGCGTATATAAACGTTTGCAATCGTAACCACCAACTGAGAAAATCCAGCGTAATATGCAATACAAACCTTACCGACGAGGCACGGCCAAGCGTTTGCTTTCTGCTTTGATAGACAGGAGAAGTGGGCGTCAATGTTGTTTTAGTTTACGCGATTCGGATATACGTGGATAGAGGAAAACGTATTCCCCATACGGGCCAGACCGCGGGCAAAAAGGAGGAGAAAAGGAAAATCCTGATGTGCGAGAAATCGGCACCGGTACTTTTTCCACGGCTCAAACGGATTTCTTCTTGGGATTAATATCCCCCACCTTCTTGTTTTAACCCCTTGCGACCCTATGTCGAGTGTAACTTGACATCGCATGTTGTTCTAGCGCGTCTTATGTCGAGTGTGACTCGACATTGCATGTTATTCAAGCACGTCTTATGTCGAGTGTGACTCGACATTGCATTTTGTTCTGGCACGTCCTATGTCGTGTGTGGCTCGGCATCGTTTTGCGTTCTAAAGCGTTCTTTGTCAAGCGTCACTCGACAGTGTCTCAATATTAACATATTGTTGACCGGCAGTTTTTTTTGGCCAGATTTGAGAATTAAATGTGAATGTGATGCAATTTCAACACAAGTTTAGTCGTGACCGGTTAACAACGACTAGATGGAACGTTACATATAATTACACTGCATACCTAGCATAAACACAAGGATTGTACAGTTTGTTCTAATGGAAAAGTTCCTGGTGGTAGAAAAGAGACTTCGTATATATGCGAAACCTGCGACAAAAAACCGGCATTGCATGTCGGAGAATGCTTTAAACGGTATCGATAAAATTAAAATTAAACAATATATAAAATGTATTATTTCATATCTCTCTCATTTAAATTATATTCAACTTGCGTTAATAGTGTGTCGCTGGAGCTCGACGAAACACTGTCTATCTTCCAATAATAGTTGATAGAACAACCAGAGCCTCTGTCCATTTCCATTCGTAGTGTTCCCTTAGAAGTATCGCCTGGGAGCCGTCGGATTCAAGGTTCGTTGACCGCATTACATATCTTGCAATCTCCGTTTCCGTGGGTTCCTAGTGAAACCAAATTGGTATTCTCGAGATACTGTTGAGAGAGAGAGAGAGAGAAAGAGAGAGAGAGAGATTGATTGATGATTGATTGTTTCTTTATTAGCTCTCTCAGCTATTTTGGTTACATATGTTTCACAATTTACATTACATTACTTATAATGAACTCTTTTAACATACGCTGAAATATATCTAATCTTTCGCAATGCTTGACTTTATCCAGCAGTGCATTATACAATATATTATTGCTCCTTCGAAGAATAAACTGCTTTGCGCGCTTTTTGGTCCACGCAACTTTTCCAGCTTGTTTTGTTTGTCTGCCAGTTCTATGTTTTACTATACTAAATCTGTCATTTAGTTCCTATGCCATCATATCATTAAAGATCTTGAACATTAATATACTCATGTTATAGTACAGTCTCTGCCTTATGGACATAAACTGCGGCGCTTGCAGCATATGCTCGATTTTCGTATATCTGTCATATTGCAATACGACTCTCGTAGTCTGGTTTTGCGCTTTTTGTAACTTAATTAACTGTGTTTCTCCCATATCGATTAACAATAAAGCACAATACGTCAAATGCGGTGCTATGTCAAATGCTGTGTGTCTATATATAATTTTCTGTTCTATTTAGAAAACTCATTTTTCTTTCCTATTTTCTTTAATAATCTCAACGATCGTTAAACCGAAGTCTGTTATCGATTATTACATTTAAGTACCTCATTACTTTTACCCGCTGAATCACAGTACCATTCACACATTTCACAGTAATATTACTTTTCAACTCTTCTCTTACACTTCTACGTATCAGATATTTTGTTTTCTATGTATTCATTTTTAGTTTATTACTTGCATTACATTTAATGTCACATTCATTTTCCTTTTTATCTCCATACTACTTTCGCTCGTTACATATATTGTCACAGACTAATGTTTTTCTGGTTTAAATATCGTTTTAAAGGTGCACGAATTTGCAGTTTTGGGTCAAGCGTGTCCGCACGTCACTTCCCTGGGATGAGGCAGATCGAGTAATAATTTTGGGCAAATTTTTTTTAGGGATTTGGTGAATTCCTTAACGAAATCACCATGGCAATGAAGGTATTCAATGAAAGGTTTAAGGACGGATGTAGGAAATTGAGGCAGATTTTTAACAGCGACGAAACCTTTTTTTGCAATAAAGGTCTTTATTGACGATTTTAGTTCGAAATAAAATCATTTAACGTTGAGCTTCTGTCCACTACGAGATTTACACTTGAATTTACTTCTCATCAAACTGACCCTTGGTCTTCCCGGTTACACCGATACACAGTCGAGTGCGCCTCAGTCCTTCCGGAGGTGACTTTAGGTCAGGACGAATCGGAACCTTCCGATTGCAGAAGGAATTAAACTTTTGGATGATTCCAGATATTTGCGTCTTCTACGATACGCAGTCGAGTGCGCCTCAGATACTACACAAATATCGTGGTGTCCACTACTTCATGGAGAGCAGCTTGGATAGAAAATATTACAAGACGTTTAAGGCTTACTAAAATAAATCTTTTAAGTAGGAATATTCAGAAGGATCACAAATTTTAGCTACGAAAAACAACGCGTACACAACAGTAAAATCAGAATAGTAGTAACGATTGTCCCTTCTTTTTATTTTACCCCTTCTCAAAAAGAAACCCTTATGCTGGGACGCAATCCTGCACATACCCTTATCCTACTTGCGCCCTACTTCTGTTTATCGGGGTACCTAAAGGTTCTGGAATTGGGGTTCCTAAAGATTCTGGTATTTTTTTCCTTTTTGTCATAATAAAAATTATATTGGGGGCAACCGACGTACAGATGTTAAATTTCACTTTGGTTTATCTCTCGATTTCCCTTGTTTTCCTATTTGGCGTGGGGACGGTGTTCGTCACAATATTAAGCTATCATCTGCAACCATTTTTACTTTACAGTCCTCCAGGCAAGCTTTAGCAACATACCGTACTTATTGCATTCAATTTTGTAAATATGACCAGAACCATTCTAGATCCGTCCATTTAATACCATACTCATACATTTTCACTTATAACCTTTCTCTATCAATTGAATGCACGCTTAAGATCCATAAATATTGTATAAGTCCTACCATTTTTCTTTTACTAATTATCAATTTCCATTCACCTATGACTACTTGAATTGCTGTTTTACATGAATACTCTTTCCTAAAGCCCGATTGATGTTCCGTTAATTGCTGTGGGCACGCTGATCCCTTCATGACTTCTTCCATCACTTTTTGCAAATCTTCCAAGTATTATTTAATAGTTTTCAATTTTCCTTGCACTACCTCTTTAATGATTATTTTTATTTCTTTTTTACATGCCAAAGAGACAGTGAGAGAGACGGGGGGAGGGGAGGGGGCACTTGCATCCCATTCCCAGAAATATAATTCCGTGAGCTTCATTCTCTCTGTGGCCCCGGGGGGGGGGCCGCCCCCCCCCCCCCCCCCCCCCGGGGCCG